>OMMV01207910.1:0-13284 GCA_900302635.1 Chatrabus melanurus | reverse complement strand
ACCAAAGACAGACTGGGAAAAATATCAGACAATGTTTGAAATTCTACGACCCACGACTCAAAATCCAGCATGAAATGACGCAACAGCATGTGTGCAAAGTGTTTTTTGTTTGTTTGTCACTCTTCTCATAAAAGCGCGCACATAATTTATTTCTAAATGGCTGATAAAAAAACAGTCACCACCACAGATAAATATAGTCTGTCCAATCCATAAATGAGCTTTCTATTGTGACAGATTTTGCGTGACATGTTGGCAAATGCAGCTTCTAATTCCACTGTCGGGATGAGGTGATGACGTTTCATTCTGAGCGTGTCCACGACTCTGTTACTTTGCGCAGTCTGCACACGTGTCTTACCTAAGTTAAATAAATCCATGTCGCACAGTGTGGCTTGCACTAAACTTATAAGATTGCTAAAATCGCACAGTTTGTAGGAGGCATAACAGCAGTGATTGTCAGGATTGTTTGGAGAGAGCCCTGGTGTTTTATATATGGTACTGTTTGTACTTTTATTGCATTTTATTCAACTGTTTTGCATTTTTGTTACTTGTTTATTGGTTGCTGGTGTTGTACATATGTTATTGTTTATATTTTTATTTTTTAATTGCATTTTATATTTACTGTTTTTACATCAATTTAGCTTGTTTATTGGTTGCTAGTTTTATTGTTTGACTTGTACTGTTTATCTTAATTGTTGTAACTTTATTGTTATTATGGTGGCCAGAGTGGGGGGCCACCCAACCGAACCGGGTCTGCCATTATTGGACCCTGCTCTTGTGAAGCGCCTTGGGGCGACTGGTGTCGTGATTTGGCGCTGTACAAATAAAGGTGAATTGAATTGAATTTCCCAGGTGCTGGGGTCCTCAACACTGAGGCCACATGACCAAAATGTTGTAGGTTATGTTCCCTCATGGCACAAGTGATATACCTTACCTAAGTCTCCCGAATTCGTTTGACACATAGTCATCCTCCAAAGAGACTCATACCAAAGACACCTAGCCGCTGCTTTAGGTCACTGGTTAACGTCCAAGTCTCACAATGATACAGAAAGCAACAGGACCCTAAAGACTTGGACCTTCATTCTCCTGCAAAGGTATCTGCGTTACCAAACTCCTCTGTCCAGCCACCTCATGACTACAGATGTCTTAATCACAACAGCTGAAGACCCAGAGACATGAATGTCACTGTTGAGATAGATCATGTAATTAAGGATTGTACAGAGATCAAAATTTAAAAATGCAATGATCATGTTGAACAGTACACCACATATATTTCTGATCATAAAAATCCCAAATAGGTATGAGGACACTGTGACAGCGATGAGGTGTACAGTCAGAATGATAGATTCAAGGTGGAGATGGAATTACATCAAGAATCTGCTCTGAGCTCTTGTTTGCAATGGTGAAGGACAGGTTAATGGATGAGGTCAAACATGAGTCTCCATGGACTATGTTGTTTCCAGATGGCATTTTCATTTGCAGTGAGAGTAGGGAGCATGTTGAGGTGAGCCTGGAGAGATGGAGGTACGCACAGGAGAGAAGGGGAATGAAAGTCAGTCGGAGCAAGATGGAGTACATGTGTATGAAGGCGAGAGGCGGAATGGTGCAGTTGCAGGGAGTACAGGTGATGAGTTTAAATCCCCTGGGTCAACTGTGTAAAGAAATGGAGAGTGTGGTAGAGAGGTGAAGATGAGAATGCAGGCAGGATAGAGCGGGTGGAGAAGAGTGGCAGGAGTGATTTGCAACAGAAGGATATCTGCAAGAGTGAAAGGGAAAATTTACAAGATGCTAGTGAGACCAGCAACTGTAAGTTGTATGGCTTAGAGGCAGTGGTGCTGACAAAAAGACAGGAAGCAGAGCTGGAGTTGCTGTGATTTTCCTTGGTTGTGACAAGGATAGACAGGATTAGTAATGAACATATCAGAAAGACAGCACGGGTTGTATGGTTTAGAGGCAAAGTAAGGAAGAAGGAATAGTTTAGGCATGTGCTGGGAATCGGGCAATGTTGGGAAAAGGATGCTCAGGATGGAGTTCCCAGGCAGGAGTAGAAGAGGAGGGCCAAAGTGGAAGTTTACAGTTTTGGTGAGGGAGGATATGCAGGTGGAAGATACAAGTAACAGGGTGAGATAGAGATGGATGATCTGCTGTGGCGACCCCGAACTGGAGCAGCCAAATGAAGAAGATCTGGATCCACATCATCCTCAACGTCTGTTCACTTGTTCCCAGTCACAAAACCTTCCCATGTAAAAAGTATGCAAAAAATCTATATATAACTTTGGTGAACGATGTTGTCCGCAGACAGACAAGCAGACAAAGGCAATTAGTTGTGGTGCTTTGTAAACTATTTTTTATGAGGTGTTGTCTTAAATATTGAATGGAGAAGTCCAGAAGTCAAATTTATCCTTTTCTTGGCCTCATTTATTTTTGGAAATTCATTATAAATACCTTGCTGGAAGTGTCCTTAACAAGCCGCTGTGGTTTTTTAAGGAGACTATTTCCTGTTTGATTGTACAATACTGTTGTTATCTCACCCTCAGCACTCTGTGCCCAAGCGAGCTTTATTGAATTTGTTTTTATCTCGCTCTGTCAGCAAAAAGAAGCATCAGGATGCATATATAGTGATTGTGATTAGTGAGTCCTCATAGACTTGTTTCCAAATGAGAAATCCATTTAAACAGTCGTTCACTTTTTAATGATGTGCAACAACTGACATTGTTCCGTGCTACGTCAGTAAAGTGACGGTTTGGTAAGTAAGAAAATGTGCCCTGCTTCATTTGAATGGGATAAAATATATTGTGAGTGTTTTGGGCTCACTGTCGGGGAAGAAGGCTTGGTGGAAGATGTCAGCAGTCCCAGGCTGTGGTGGTTAGTTCCTTGTCTTGAGGGCTCCACTTGACTTTCCCCTGTGGTGTTTCTGTGAAAGAGGATAATTATAGCTCACGTATAGCTCATACAGACACAAACATGCTGACCAGCGGGAGCTGAGTTGTTACACCTCATTAAATTGGGAAATGAATCTTGGCTCCCTTCCACATAAGAATCTGAAGGCTTTTGGGAATTCACGATAACATTTATAATGAACATGTTTATTCTCTCGCTGTCACAGACTTGTCCTCTCCTTTTTTGTTTTTGTTTTACAAGCACTAGATAACTTGCATCTACATTTTCAGGCCGTATTTCATCATTTTGACTCTTGTAGAAAACCACAGTCCATTCATCAACGAAAAAAGTAATCCGTATCACACTCACCATCTCACTTGTCTCACATTCACTCATTATACCTGTGCACACAATATGTAGGAATCAAGGATATGTAGGATTCAAGGTATAGAGGAATCACCCTGTCCGTCTGTCCATGAGTCCAGTAAGTGGAACTCCTCCTAAATCGTTTGGTGGATTTCAATGAAATGTCACACAATGGTCGCACACCATATGCAGATGTGGTCAGCTCAGGTCAGGTGTGGGAACATGCGCTGGTGCCGCACGTCGCCACATCCATCATACCACGGAACCCCCTTGGGTCCCGGATGGCAACCATTCAGACAGACATCTGGTCCATCCCCACCTCTTGAAATGAATCATCTATCTGCCTCTGCCAGGTGAAACATGGGCATCCCCTTGGCCTTCTCCAGCCGCTGTGGTCCTTAGCACTGAGTTACCTGTGAACATGACTACAAAGTCATCTGGGTGTTCAAAATATAGCATTGCATTTGACCTTGAGTAGCCTTGAAAGTCACATGATTGATTATTATGGCTAAATGGTGCCAGATAGGGCCCAGCTTACTACTGAACATGAATAAGAAGCCATGTGTGAATTTTCAAAATATGCCATCACATTTGACCTTGGGTAACCTTGAAGGTCACAATCAAGGTCAAGCATAGTTTACTACTGAACAAAATGAGTAGCGAGTCACGTGAAATTTCGAAATTTACCATTGCATGGAGGTGGGTTTTGCACTCTCTAGTTTGCTCTGTCTCGTTGATGTTCTTGCGCTTGTCTGTGAGCTTTTCATTTTCAGAATGCACTGAACAGTTAATCTTGCATCACCTAAAGCCGGTATCTCACGCAGCGGCGAATGCTGACGAATGTTACGATTTTTGGGTTTTGTCAGGGTTTGTAAAAGGTTGCAAAACAGTTCTCAAACAGTTTTTAGGGACGCAAACAGTTTCTTGTTGTCGCACAGAAAATTTGAACATGTCCAAAATTTCTTTGCGAATGTATTTTTCTGCAAACACTTGTAAGCATTTGCAAACGGTTGTAAAACGTGTCGCTAAAGTTATTTTTAATTTGCCACATAGTGAACACAAGCAAAACCTGCAGCGGCAGCCAGACAAAGCGATTCTTACCTCAAGGGCAGCAGCACGTTGGGCAGAAAAATGCCGCTGATGACAGAGGTGAGCCCTGATTTTTGCCAACGTTCCTCAGAAAAGCGGCTAATCCAAAAATCGAAACGTTCTTCTGCATTCTCCACTCCGTGAGATACTAGCTTAAGAGTTTTTGCAGTCTTTCTCATGGATTTTGTTTGAATTTTCAACATAATGATGGCTTACTGACAGTGGCAGCACTTTTGGATCTAATATTAAGTTGACAGTAACAGATTCCAAATACAAATATTCCACATTAAATCAATTATCCGCCTTTTATCTGCTTAAGTGCAAGTCAGTTAAAAACATAGCATGCAGCCATGGAACAGCTGGGTAGCTGTGCAGTTTGTTTGGGCCCACTAAAATTTAGGGTCTATGGATAAAAAATGGTGAAATTCCACATCTTTCAGTTGATTTTAATGTAAATATACTTAAATTAACATTGAAAGCTTCCAGTTAAGACACATTTGATTGCTTTATTTACGTAAACCCACTGCGTTCGCAAAAAGAGAAATATCGAACTTTGGTTCCATTTTCTCAAATATGAGTGTTAGTTTTTCAGATTAACATTACTTCAAATACAATAGGAGCGAGTTATGGAATTTTGCATAAAACAAATTATTCAAAGATATTTTCTTTGCTCTGAGAAAATCTTACTGATATTTGTCAGAGGCTTTTGACTTTTGATCAAGAAATCAATTTAATGTAAAATAATCAATACGTTAATGAACAATAAAATTGTCATTACTTACAACCAAATATTTGACAAATTTTAGTGGTGCAGTGGTGCATTACAAATAAATGAATAATATTGATTTGAACAAGTTATTCCAATTATAATATCATTATGAATGGATTTTCCCTAAATTATTTCTGATTATAAATTTCTCACTCATTCTAATTTTAACATGGGCGGAAACAGCATGCAGCAGTTTTCTGGCTCGGTATGGGTTCAGCTCTCCTGCCTGCAAGCTGCCAATGAGTCTATGCCCCATGGATCTTTTTATGTCAAATCACAAGAAGCCGGATGATGGTACACGCAGTAGTGGAATTGCTGCCCTGGGCGAGTAATACAGCCTTTCCCTGGAGAAGTGTAGTGGAAGCCGGGGGCAGCGGTCTCTTCTGGTGTTGCCAGCTGGTACTGATTCATGACCAAAGGGCAGCAGCAACAAATACACAAGCTCTCCAGGGAGGAACAGAGTCTGACTGCCTTTACCGTTTAGCCTCTGGTCCCAGACTCACTTCCAGCACCTCATCCTGACTCCGTCCACACCCAAAGGCACGAGAGAACAGGGGACAAACACACCACCTTAATGAGCTCAGTTTAATTCCTTCATACTGTAACCAGCATTATTATCACAAATGTGATTGTGTGCTTTTGAGATAAAGCAGCAAATGAGTCTGCCTCGGATCTAAATTAAGCCGTGACATTTTAATACTGTGCCAGCGGATGCCTTTGGTAAGACAGGCAGGAGAGCAAGATAAAACCGATCAGGCTGAGGTTGATAACAGACAGAGATCGACTCCTCCTGAGCTCTGTTACAGCCTTCTTTTTATTCATCATTTTCAGAGTCATGTTCACCACTGTGCAGAATGTTATTAAGGTGCTGAATTATGCAGATGGATATGAATAAAAAGCATTATTTAAGAATTAACCAGTATTAATTTAAGCAATGCTACTTGGATGTGGTGCTTATGTTCAGGATGAGCTTAGAACACACTGTGGGTGTGGTGACTCGGACACTGTTTATTATCATTTACATTTTCTGTCAAACATTTCTTCTCAAAGAACAACCAGAAGCTCGTCCCTGCTGATCAGCTCCCTGCTAAATCACAGAGATGCTTGTGTTTAGACCCGTTTGGAATACCACACTAGCTCAGTTTGTATGACACTTGTGGAAATGTGTATTTATTGTATATTCATGTATTATATTTATATGGTATATCAAAGTTCATATGTGGAAGTGTTTGTCCTCATGACATGCCTTTTTAGTTTGGTTACAAGTTACATGCCCGATCAAGGCATTTTTTAATTGATTGGTATCGGATATATTAAATACAAGTCTGCCAGTGATTACTCTGCGTTCCGTCTCACTCCATTTCATAAGCAAGGTGCCGACAAAGCTGAAGTCACCAGCCAGGTTCCAAAAAAGTTGGGATGCTAAAGCATTTACCATTTTATTATTATTAATTACATTTTAGTTAAGTTGCTGTGCAGCTCTCATCTGACAGTGCTGTGATGGGGCTATAATTATGCTGCATTATGAAATAGAAGACCCTTCACTTAAACAGAAAATAAATAGTTAATTAACCAGTGATTTTTTTTGTCTATAACCATGTAAATAGTCAACTTGCTTAAACCTGAGCACTCTTTTGAACTTGTACCATCTGTCTTGTCAGATGACAAAGCTCTGAGGTCACACATAATGTTTGCCACTACAGGGCGGAGTGACGGCCCGGTGTCTGTCATGTTACCGCAATGTGGAACACTTTGATGCTGGGTCAGTCAGTCAAATAGATAAAGCTGAAAGCAAAGTGAGCGGCCTCGAATCGAGTTCGTTGGCTTGTCATCTGCCTACTGATGTGATCGATGTGGCCAAAAAGCCTCGCGGCATTGTAGCAATGATTAGCTGAGCAAAATGAGCCTGTGCGAGTTTCTGTTGGAGACCATTAGATCAAAGAGACGGCTTCCAGCAAACTGCACTGCATGAAAACCAACATCGATCCATGGCCAGAGCGATATGTGATTATTTCTCTCTCACTCACTCTTCCACAGTCATTGTCACTCATTCTTTGTTTCTCTCTCCTCCACCAGCTGACGAACATAAAATCAGCATTATGATGGATAGCCTTTGTTACTTGATGTTCTCTTAAACCAATAGTCCATGTTCCTGTTTCGGTCATCTCATTTCTATCTGTCTCTCTTCCCGTAGTTGTGAGCGTGCACGTGTCCTCAGACACTGTTACTGAGCCGGGAGGCGGGGCTACGCTTTGCTTCAGGGCAGACCTTGGCGTCACACATCAGTGATGGAGATGAGGAGGATAGGTGCAGCAGCGCTGGTTCTGTTCCTGGGACACCTCACCAGCGCGCTGGAGGTCCCACTCGACCGTAAGACCACAGATCACACAACACAGTCACACTCAAGAGAACAGACGTGGACTGATGGCAGGTCACACTTTAGTCAGACAGTTATCTGTCTGCTTTTCAGGGAAGTCAGAGTTGATACTTGATGTAAGAAGGAAACGATGATGCCTTGGTTTGTAATCCAAACACAGGCTGGCCGGCAGACTCACAGCCTGCCACTGAAATAATTACTCCAGTTATACAATAAACATATACAAAAAATTTGCAGAAATTATTATGATAAATAAATTATTTAACTCTATTACCAAGAAAAGAGAAAAAAATCCACACCCATACCGCTCTATGGACGCCTGATTCCGACAGATGTCAGAAGTGAAGCAGAGTAGGTTCTGGTTAGTACTTGGATCGAAGAGCATTTAGGAACACCAGGAACTGTGAGCGTGTTTCTCCATGAAGAACTTGGAGTCACATCAGGAAGGGCATCTGGTGCCAAACCCCAATGCAAATCTGTACCTGATCTGCTGAGGTAATTACAGCTGAAAGCAAAATCAAAAAAAAATAATAATAAAAAAAATTAGATTTAGATTTTTTTTCCATTGATGAAATTGATTTTTTTCTCTTTTATTTTAGATAATTTGGTATCCAATTTAAACAGATTTTAAACTACTTCAAAATAGTTTTTCAGGTGGTTTAACCAGAGACTTTATTTTGATCTGATTTCAATGACACAAACCCAAGAGTAAAATGTGTTAAACTGGTTTTAATCTGACTAAACTAGAGTCAGTTCAGTTTCAGCGTTAGTCTTGATTACATTATGTTTATACTGCTTCAGATGTGCTTGAAACAGGTTTGCACCAAATATTTCCTTACTTTCAGATGGTGAGGCCCAAAACCCGCTGGCGGGTTAGAAAGCCATGTTTTCTTTAAAACACACACCAAAATTACACAATTTATCACAGCCAGAAACTGTGAAAACAGAAATTTTCATCAGGTTTTCTGAAGACTGAATGCTTAACAGAGTGTAAGAAGTGCATATGTTTGGATTTTGGGCTGTTGGAAGAAAGTGGTAGTTTGAAGACATCTTTCAGACGTGTGTGAAATTGTATTGGCATTATTGTCATTATTCTTATATTTTAAATATTGTTATTATTGTTATTGTTATTAATATATATAGCCTGACATTTTATAGATGAAGATTAAAATTAACAGATTAATTGATAAGTAAAATAGTCATTAATTGCAGCAGTAATTGCGGTATTATTCCATGTGTCTGGGGGCATCTGTCATTGCTCATCCAGACGCGTACTCCATGTAAATCCTGTTTGAAGCAGAAATATATTTCAGGAAGATATTTTTCCACGACTAACGTCTGGTTCTCTTTACTGTCACACTTATTTATTTTTGCCGATTCTTGGGGAAAACACTAAAGTTCTGGAAGGATGTAAGTCCTAAACTAGTGTGAATTTACTGGAGAAGTTGTGCAAACTGTTTTGCTGTGTGTTAAAGGTTAATTTTTACCTTATTTTGGCTGTTATTTTTATAAGATATTGAGTGTGATTTTGAGTAGACTTTTTGCATGCAGTGCTCTATTTCTTTGTTTTGTTTGCCTTTTTGCTTGTGTGTGTGTGTTTCTACAGTCGTAGAGCTATGTTGCCAGTAGCATGATTTTTCAAATCATTAATTTTGTCATAGTCCTTTAGTTATCTTCCCATTGTTGACAGGAATACATTAAGCATCGGATCATTACAATAAAGTGTACCTGAGCATTCTGCATGTTTTTCTGCCATTGCACATATTACGGAGCTTCATGTACCCGTCAGCATCCACCCTCTGGTTTGATTCAGTGTGGCCAGTGTGCATGTGATTGCTAATGATATTTGGTGTGGTCAATATAGCAAATATCACCCTTTTTCTGATTGCCTTTAGTGCCGCAGCCACCAACCATTACTCACCAGTCCCCCGTGGATTACATCATCGACCCACGAGAGAACATTGTCATTCACTGTGAGGCAAAGGGGAAGCCTCATCCCAGGTAGGAGACCATCATTTGCTGTTACAATGATGTGACAAACACATTGGGTCCTTTCTTACAGTGCAAGGGTTATTGCTACTTTCCAACAGAAGGAGTTGTCATTTTTACACCCCACGCCCACATTTTGGAAGTAACAAATGTATTCGCCTATAGAGCCATGTTGCAGGTAGTTGGTGTGACAGAGGAAGATGCAGAGGACAGGGTGAGATGGAAACGGATGATCTGCTGCGGCGACCCCTAATGGGAGCAACCGAAAGAAGAAGAGTCATGTTGGTCTTAAGGCACCGTCACACCTAGACGTTTGGGCCAACATGGATGAATGTATTTGCAAACGTCAGTGTCTGCTAGCACCCATTAGCCACCGCTAGCCTCCGCTGGGCTCCATCGTCCTCTGCCGTCCTCCGCCAATGAACGTCGACCGCGTCCAAAAATTTTCAACATGTTTAAAATTCCTCTAAAATTCCTCGTGCCTCTGGCTACATTGGAGACCGTTAGAGAAAGTTAATCTCCGCTATGACCAAGTTAGCATCCGTTAGCATCTGCTAGCCTCCGCTAGCTGAATTTAGTGGTGCGATCGTCTACGCTGGCTAACGTTTGGGTTCTGCGTCGCCCTGCCTGCTCAGAATCACTGGACAGTGGTTTGTCGAACCCCTCTCCTGCACATTACCACATTGGCAAAAGTCCCGCTTGTTCTAATGGAGCGCTGGCTAACTCCTGCCTCCGCTAACACCATGTTGTGGAACGCTATGCTGCGTTTGAGGTTCGCTACCAAACTCCGGTAACGTGAATTTTGCTGACGTTTGGCCAATTTTCTTGACTTTGCCCTGCGTTCAACACACGCTGGGGTAAACATCATAGTGTGACTGCGCCTTTAAAATGAGGTGTGGTCAGGCATTGTCCTGATGCATTGCTATCATGGGGCAGCAGAAAGTGACAGTGCCGTAGACCATCAAAAACCCAGTCTAAAGACGAGGTTTTCTGTTATTTATAAAGCACAATATTCAGATACGCCTTACATAGGCAGGTTCACAATGTATGTATGCTCTGCTTGTACACCAGGATGGGCATTAGTACATATATTTCTCCTCGCGACTCATCAAACTAAAACAAAACTGAATTGAAAACAATTCACTTTATTTACATAGCTCTAAATCATCAAATGTGTCACCTCAAAGCGCCATATATGAGTAAGGTCCAATACTTACCCACCCCATGAGCAAGCACATTGGCGACAGTGGTAAGGAAAATCTCCCGGATCGTTCTTTGTTATTTTACAGAAAGAAACCTCAAGCAAACCAGACTCAGTGGGGTGGCCATCTGCTATGGCCATTCTATCCAGATATAACATGGGTTTGACAGAACATGCAGTATTGTAACAGACAAGTTGCAACTGAGACAAGTTTGCAATGGTGAGATAATTGAATAGACAACAATGATGTGTAGATCAGAATCCCAGAGAATCAGATTGTGTAGCATTAGTGTGCCTGTATGATGCCCGATCACAGTCACTACAGTAGTATATTTTCACTGAGCAAAATGAGTTCTTCAGATTCTAAGGGTCCTATCTTCTTCCCAGCACAAGACGGTGCACATTGCAGTGCCAGTATTATTGCTGGTTTCCACCCAACGCAGTTGGCATTTTTATGCCCAGTGCCCAAGTTCTTTAAATAGCATGTACACTTGTGCTCATGCGGGCGTTGGTCTAAAACTGAGGTGTGGTCTGGCGCAGAGCTGGTGCCTTCACCAGAAAGTATTTGCACCTCAGACCAGCAAAAACTTGGTCTAAAGTCCAGTGCAGTGTGCCTCTTTGTTTAAAGAGCACAATAGTCAGCAAGCCTCACATGGCAGGTCTATAACACGCATACACTCTTCACACAGCGATGCACAATAGCTCATAATAGGACCATGAAATGGAATTGAACACAAAAATGAACAACGCACTAAATGTAATAACTTGGGTGCGACGGCAGGGTGCACCAATACTAGGCTGGCCTCGGGAGGGTCCATGAGCAGTGGGGGGGGGGTCTGTCTGTGCCCGATGGGATATTGACGAATCCGGAGGAGGAGGAGGTGTTTCAGGAACAAGGGGCTGAATTGCTTCACCTCAGGGAGCCATGGTGGATGCTGCGTGCTGTTGTGACGCTTTGCACATGATTCAGAATCCGCCATCTAAATAGCAATGCACTAAGGTCAAAGACACAAAGGCAATGACAGGTGACGCTGTGATTGGTTTAATGTATGTTATGCCCAAAACACACCTGTGGCTAATTAAGAGACTAAATACAACCCCGTTGCACCCTGAACCTAACTTTGTACTCAAATGATCTCTCTCTCTTTCTAAGTACCGTGCTCCTTCAGAGCGTAGGTGATCATGGAACTCCAGAGATTTCTGTCCTTCGCCATTGACCAAATTATGCATCATGGAAATAAAGTGGAGTTGGACCCACTCCAAATGCATTTGCGTTTTAGACTGTGTGCTACAGATCGTTAAAATAGGGCCCATTATGTTGAAATGAAAAACCTATTCTGACAGCAAGTCACCTTGTGTTAAATTTTAAAAAATGACTGTAAAAGCTCCGGTAAACTTAACCTTTATAAGAAGAGATGCTGCCCTTCTTGCTATTGTAGTTTATGCTTTCTGTTCCAAAGTATACTATCATCACTGCCGTACTGGTCTGATTTCCTCCTCAGTTTCTCCTGGACGAGAAATGGGACCCACTTTGACATTGACCACAACCCCAACATCATTATGAGGTCCCATTCTGGGACCTTGGTGGTGGACATCAGCAGAGAGAAGACTGAACATTACGAGGGGGTGTACCAGTGCACGGCCAGGAACAATCACGGAACTGCTGTCTCCAATAACATAGTCATACGACAATCCAGTAAGAAGAGCAGTGCAATCTATTATTTCATTGTCATTTTTCTTTTTTCTTTCTGTCACTCATTTTGCATTTTTCCCCCTTTTTCTAACACTTAAGTTGCATTTTCCATCTTAAGAGCACTTTTCTTAAAAGGTAAAATTGGCATGGATAGAAACAAAAGAGCATGTTTTTTGTTTGTAGCACTTAATGGCACATATATCTGACCATCCTTTTGTATTTTTTCCTGGTGTTATTCCGTCAGCCAACACCATTCCTCTCGTTTGCCGAGCCACCTCTGTCATCATGTCAGTTGTCACTGTCAGCAACCTGCAATGTTAATTCCTGTCAAATTATGTGATGCCTCATCAATTGATGTGTGTATGTCTCCTTAAACAATTCAGGGTCCCCCTTGTGGTCAAAGGAGAGAATTCATCCAATCGTCATTCGGGAAGGCGTGTCTCTGGTTCTGCCGTGTCGACCCCCAGCTGGTCTGCCTCCTCCTATTATATTCTGGATGGACAACAGTGAGCACCACATTTATGGAATTTAATGTTTTAGTTACTTAAAGTTAGAACACTCTGATGTTCACAGATTACACTGGTCTACAGCCAAAATGCTTCCAAAATAAATATAGTCAAACTTTACTAATTCTGGGTCACTGAGAATGAAAATGATGCTTAAAATTGTTGATTGGCTCTATATTTCAAGATATGCTACTGGGTCAGTATATATGACCCTTGGCTTCAGAATGGCGGAGGATAAGCGAGTTTTAAAGGGAAGTAGTCCAGTAAACTTGTGTAACAATTGTGCAAAATATGATACCAACATGCCATTTGGCACAGAGGTGGTTCAATGTAATTATGTAGACTTAAATTCTAAACAGGCCCAAGCTGACCCAGTGTTGTTCAGCTGTATGACGTCATAATCCAAGACGGCCACCA
>OMMV01207894.1:0-10476 GCA_900302635.1 Chatrabus melanurus | reverse complement strand
GTGGTGGCTTAAACCGAACTGCATTACACACTGCCGTTTGACTGGCATACGCCTATATAAAGCTGGGGCTGATTTGAATCTCTGCTCTGGAGCAGTAGGTGGCGGTAATGCACCTTTTACACTGGTTGCCAACCACCGTTAAACAAGAAGAAGAAGAAGAAAATAATCTCTGGTCATCCCGCTCAAACTTTGAGTCTTGTGAAACAACGGTTGTACTAAACCTCCTGTTTGTTTTATTTCTTTTGTTTCCTTTCAAATGGTGTATTGTAGTCTACTATGGAACGCTTTTTTCATCTTGCTGAGTGTTTGTATGTTCCATGTTGTTCAATAAAGCTTTAAAAAAAAAAAAAACTTGCCCCTACACCCTCCCACGCGATTGGGTGTGGTTTCAGTGGCTTCAGCCAAGACGACAACACCGTCAGAGACCAGAGAGAGAGAGGGAATACTGCTCATTTTTACACGATTTTGAAACCTAATTTTGTCTACTTAACGATATTTTTAATCATTAAAATTTGGCTAGGTGGTTAATAACATGCTTTTCTGTGGTTTGACAATTTCAAAACACATTGGATTTCACTTTACAGGCACTTTAAGTGATTTTGTAGTGCATAAAGTGTAGATTAGATATTTTAACTAGAAATTAGAAACATATACTTGGTAAGATTTTTGTTTTTGCAGTGCATCAGTTTTTGTTTGTTTTTAATGAAATGTCTCACAAAAACTACTCTCTTAAATTCAAAATGATAAATGAACTTAAATTACAGTATTACGCATAAACAAATACATGCCACACTATTAAAGATGGCAGAGTTCATTAGTATAAAGCAGTTATTTTTCCATAATTTTCATGAAAATTTAGCCACAATCTTCTCAGAATAACTAATACTGACAGATCTGTAACCCTGATCGTTTCCTGCTGATCATTAGACAATCTCTTGGTTATATGTATGTACATTTGTGGGAGCAGACTCATAATTTAAAACTCTTTTCCCCACACTGCAAAAATGCAAAATCTTACCACGTATCTAATATCTAATATACACTGAATATAAGATAAAAATCATGTAACAAGTAAAATTTCCAGTAAAGACTTGTTCTTAGATAACAGTAAGTTCTTTTGGCTTCTCCCTTTTTGCTTGGGGTCACCACAGCAGATCCAGTATGGATTTGCATGTTGATTTGGCACAAGTTTTGCACCGGATGCCCTTCCTGACGCAACTCCACATTACATGGAGAATGGGCACATGTTGATAATACATCTTAAAACTCTTGTTAAGTGAAAGTCTTGGGAAAATCTTGTTTTGGGTCATATCTGAGATGAAACAAGCTTTTTTTTTTCTTTTTTTTTTTTGACTCACCATAAGATTTTTAAGCTGCTGTGCTGTGTGTAAGAGATGCAACACTTCCTAACACTAATAAAATAAAGCTCAAAATTTGTTCTCTCAGCTCATTTCAAGACCTTAAACTTAAAATTACAACACCTTATTTTCATGTATTTTTAAAAAAAACTGCCAATGGAACAAGTGAAAATTCACTTGTTAAGATTTAATCTGAGACTCTGAGACGCTAAGATATGACTCAAAACATGTTTCCAAGACTCTTTCAGTTAAGATGTTTTTTTAAATCATTTAAGATGTATTCACCTAAAAACAAGTCCTATTGTCTTCCTGAAATTGTACTTGTTAAGGATTTTGTCTTTTATTAAGTGTAGATTCGATATTTTAACTCGAAGTTAGACAAATATACTGGGTAAGATTTTGCGGGTTTGTAGTACACATTCAGACAATACAGCAGAAGTCACCTTATGACACCAAAAACCAAAAGAGGCGAAAAGTTTCGATCCCAGGTGTTAGAAAAGTACTAGACGTACCGTTGTGTAGTAAACGATGACATCACTCTTGGTCATATTACCATGGAGAATGTGCTCTTTCAAGTGTTGGATGAGTGTGCCCTAATGTGAGCGACAGAGGAGGCAGCGAGAGAATGACAGAGAGATGGAGAGATGACAGAGACGTTAACGTGAATTTTTCTCGTCACATTTTGAAATCATGGCATCGATGTTTTCAGAACTACTTATATGCTCCTTCCTCAGTTGCAGAAAATGCTTCTGTCCAAGGCAACAACATACGGCACGCACAGGCACTTCTTTTGACGAAAAGGCCAGCAAGTGTTCGGGGTACATTCTCCTCCAATCACTGATCCATCACAGCTGTACAGGTTATTTTTAACTGGCAGTGAATTCCGCATGTATGAGAGCCTAAACGCAACTCGCTTGCATAAACAGATGCTCTGTGTGTGCGCGAGTGTGCAGAAAATCTGGCAGGATTCAGCTGCCACACTCGTCCTTTTGCTAGGTGCCATCTTGCTGCTGACAGCATGTTAACAGAGCCGTAACAAAGCAGAAAGCATAACAGTGCCCAGACTAATTGGTACAGCCAGAGAGGACTGCCAGTGCTGCATTATGAAATGTTTTCACCAATGCATTACTGTCCAATTATCGGCTGCAAAGGGAGACGGAAGGGGCAGAAAGCAAAGAGCCGGAGAGGAAGACAATAAGAGAAAGAAAGAGGAAGGGGAGACTGCAAGAGAAGAAACGGAGTAAGAGAAAGGAAATCAGAATAAATTACTAATGAGAGCCTAAAAACAATCGGGAAATGTGCTGAAATTAAGGACAGAAAAGTCGTGTGAAAGAAGGGCAACGAAAGCAAATCATAGGGGGGAAAACAGATGAAAAGGATTCGAGTGTTTCAACCTTCAAAGTCAAGTGGTCCTTTTTAAAACGTTACTGTACATTCATCTGACACTTCACTCTTCTTCACTGAGGTATGGTACAGCATGAGCACGAGTTCAAAAACTTCAATGTAACGCCCCTATGGGCAGGAACAGCCCTTCGACTATCTGCAGATGGAATTCTGCTGCCATCCTGTGGCGAAATATGTACAAGAGCACAAACATCAAGCATGAAGCTTAGTAGACGGCTTCACTCTGAAGTGATGTCATAGCGGGAAAGATCCCAGCCAACAAGGACAGTTCATTTAATAAAATCCTATAAAAAATGCCTTCAAAGGAAAAATGCACATAGGAAGTATAACAGATTTGGATTTCAAGCAAAGAAGAAAGGACATATTTCATTTTTAATCACTAATTTTCCATACACCTAGAACAGTTGCTTTGTTCTTGATGTGTTAAATGTATTCGCCGTTAGCAGCTTTAACAGCTGTGACAATGAGAGACTGGAAGCTTCTTTAGCCCTTAAAATGTGGGATTTTTCAATTCTCTTTTTTTTTGTTTGTGTAGAGTCAAAAAGACAGAGATTAGAGGGTTGTTGTTTTAGAACGTGGAGTGGATATACTAAGAGTGATGGGGGATCTTTTCAAGAACTAGTGCGTCTCGCTTTAGGCGTGAAAGGTCCTGGGTTCAAGTCCCAGACAAGCCCTAAAATTTATTACATCCAGCTTGAACATATAATAAATGAATGCAAAAATGCAGGATGGAGTATTTCAAAACATTTATTTATACACTAAAACGCAATAAAACAAAAAGTGACCGCGCAAGAAGGAGACTCGTGAGGAAAGCCAACAAGACACCCATGACAACTCTGATGAAGTTATAGGTTTCTCTGGCTGTGATTGGAGAAATGGTGCATAGTGCAAGTTTTGCATCACTACTCACGGCTTCATAGTGGAGTGGAGCAGAGAAGGATTTTCATGCAACAAAAATAGATCAAATCTAGGCTCGCATCTCCCATGTGCCTTCTGGCAAGCTGGAGCTGAATATTCAAGTCGTCTTTTTAAGGAAATCCTTCTCTGCTCCACCCCACCACGATGTTGTGTAACTGCTGATGCAAAATCCAAAAAGTGCATTTTGCATCAGCAGTTACACAACATCGTGGTAGCAGAGCAGAGAGTCAATCCAATCACAGCCAGAGAAACCTATAACTTCGTCAGCGTCATCATGGGTGTCTTGTTGGCTTCCCTCACTAGTCTCCTTCTTGCACGGTCACTCAATTTTTGAGAACTGCCGACTTGACACAGGTTTACCATACAGCACAATACTGTTTGTATTTCTTAATGATTGATGTAGATGAAGTCCAAGACACATTCGGTGATGTGGAAATGTTCATGTATCTATCCCCTGACGTGTCTAAAGAAAACTGACTGTAAATTGATGATTTATTTATGTTATATTATATTACTGGGGGCACATACTTATTCACACTTTTGTTTTGGGTTTGATATTTTTATGTCATTTATGTCACATTGTAGAGATTTTTCACTGTGAGTTTAAATGGCATAATTTTTGACATTTTATTATACAGAAGCCTGAAATTTTTTTGTTTAGCTTGATGTTATAAAAAAAAAAAAGTGTAAACACTCAAGGGGGCACAAATTTTTTTCACAGCACTGTACACTTCTGATGGCTGATCACTCTCTCCTTTCCAGAGAGGGACAACAAGTATATTCTTCCAGTATGTTAGGATGATATATTTTTCCCAAATGGAAGCCAAGATTGTTTGTAACGCCAGAAGAACAGTGTATCCACCTGCTTAAAAAAAGTGAGCCTCAATACCACAGAATCCTGCAGCTGTTTCACCATCTTGGTGGTTAGCAGTTAACTGGCGAATCAGCCATCAGAACCCTGGCACCAGACATGTCCAAGATCCTGGCAGGAGGGTCAGCCATATATAACTGCTCAAGGTAAACAGCCCAATGAGACAGTACATCAAAGTCATCTGTCAAGACCATGCCGTCACTTACCATGACTGTGGTGGGACAAGGTGTAGGTTGAGAGGAACACCGGTTTACTAATTCTCTGTAAGGACGCCAAGGATCATGAGACCACAGGTGGTGTGTCACCTGCTCACAGATTTCCCCAACACATGCCTCCTTGTCTATCCTCACTGCCAGTAAAGCGGCTTTCGCAGCTCCCATACACCCGGAAGAGTCACCAACCCATGCACTACGACTATTCTGGATGCAATTCGGCATGCCTTCTGAGATGAAACAATGCCTTCAGTGAACATTGGCAACAACAACGCAATCCCTGGCAGCTGTCAGGGTCTTGTGACAAAACAGCTTCCACATTTATTGAGGACATATGATGTGTTCATATCTGCATATTTACAGTCTGACTTTAAAGTCTAGCCAGATTAAGGGCTGTAGCTTCCAACTGACAAGGCGATTCCAATAGAAACTCCAAACTTTTGTTTGTGAGGGGGCAGAAAGATTCATCGGGACATGTTTTGTAGGGACAGTAAGGAAGAAGTGTTGAATGAAGCTAAAACATTTCTTACCCCAGCAGAGTGGACCATACATTTTGGAGCTCCTGTGGTTCCAGAGGAATACATAATGAACAGAGGGTGATTGAATGGAAGCTGCTCAAACTCCAGCTGAGGAAACTGGTCTCCCTCACCACGCCCCGACGCAAGGAAATCATCTATAAATACACTGCAATATGACAGAAACAGTCAAAAAGAATTGAGAAATTAAAAAATGTGAGGAAAGAGGAGAGACAATATAAGCCACAGTATTTTATAAATACCTGAATTTGAATATTCTTTAAGATAAATATACTTTTTTTTTTTAAATAAATGTACATATTTAACTTCAAAGTTAAGAACACAGATAGACAGCTAGCCATATGGATAGATAGGTAGACATACTTTATTTTGGACATTTTGGAATTAATTAAATGAAACAAAAGAGCTTCCAGTCTGAACATTTTTGTGTATTTGTGTCAGTCTACACAGACACACCTGTTGGGGATCTTGGAGAGGTCAGTGTCATGCCTGGAGCGAACATAGGGAATCACTACAACTTTTTTCAGGTCCGGCAGACCTGCAAATAGAATGCACAGCAAAGTTTTGTTTTATTCGTTTTCCCCGTTTTGTCTGTACTGTAATATTATGGATATGCCAGAGGGATCCCAGGAACATTTCTAACAGCATGCATATTGTGATTCGTAAATACAGACAAAAGATTTTTGATTTTTGAAGGGCTTGTAGATACTTATTGCTAACTCTGCTGGCTGCCAATGACATACCAGCAATCGAGCATCTCTTATACATTAATTCTTCACTTTAATTTTGAATGCTGCTGGAAACAAAGCTGTCTATTGTTCTTCTTACCCTGTACTATGTTGCTTTCAACAAATGAGAAGACACTCCTAAAGTTCAAAATCCTACCAACTATTACAAATAATTCCATTCAAATTTGATTAAGTCTACCAGTCGCTTTACCACAGTTCTTTAAGCTAAACCCGTTTCTTTTTCCTCAAGATGTATGTAAGGTAATACTAGAAAAAGAATAGATGTTAAACTAACCACAAAAACATATCTATGTATGTGTGTGTTTGTATGGTTTACAAAAAATAAATAAATAAATATCACAACAAACCTTTAACAACACTGGTCAACTTTTCCATGTGGTCATGTGTTTTGCCATTGTAAACTACGGCAGCAACAGAAAAGATCAGCTTTGGCTGGATTTGAGAGAACCTGTCGAGGACGCCCTGAGAGAGGGAGGAGGGGAGAGAAGAGTGAAAGAGGAAGAGAAAGAAAACGAAAGTTTATTAATAAATAAACAAGTTTCAAAAACTATACTTGTGTGGGCATTAGCAGGAGGAAATGATTATTCTTTGTTATTATTATTATTGTTATTATTATTTGATATTGTAGAATATAGATAATAATCACTTTGCAGATAGGATGTGTGGCAGCTATGACAGTGAACAATATGAATCAAATAGTGAACTCAAGAAAGAAGGTGGAATGCAAGACGAATATTATGAGGAATCTGCAGCCTATGCATGCACCAAATGTCAATTTGTGCACCACAAACTGTTTAAGCAGAAAAGAAAAAAAAATCATCAAATGGTTCTTTAACAAGTCAGCCACAAGAAGCAGTACCACACCAGAAACACAAAAAGAGGCCAAAATGATTATTATCATCATCATCATTAAAATGACTAAATGGCCCACTGAAGAAATAACTGTTAAAGAACAAACAGTTTTGTTCACTTGTGAAATCTGGACCTCAGTCACCTTTACTCTGTGTGTGTACACACTGCATTTTGTGTGTTTTCCTCCTACTGGCAGGCAAACACACAAAATCAAGTCAAGTCTTGATTTTGCTGGTGCAGCACCTCGAACCGCCCTGGGTGGCAACCACCCAGGCAGACAACCGGTCCATCCCCGTGGGTGTCCCCTTGGACTTCTCCAGCCACTGGGGTTCTCAACACTCAGATGCCTATGCGCTGGATAATGCTTTGAGAAATGCGCCACACGGCCTAAAATGTCGAAGCTGACGCTCCCTCACAATGCAAGTGATACTCCTCATCGTAGTCTCCCCTAGTAACCGCTCGTTTGATACAAAGGCATTCCAGCTGTACCCAAGGATCCCCTGAAGAGAACGAGTATCAAAGACATCTATTCATCGCCTTAGGTTAGGTTAGCGTCCAAGTCTCACAACCATACAGTAAGACAGGCAGCACCAGGACCCTAAAGACTAGGACCTTCATTCTCCTGCAAAGATATCAGCATCGCAAAACACCTTTGTCCAGCAACCTCATCACTTCAAAAGCTCTTCCCAGGCACCACTCAATCTCAAAGGACCCAGAGACATGAATGTCACTGCCAAGATAAGTGAATGTCTGTACAAGTTCAAAAAATACAAACATAAACCTGACAGCATAGGCTGAACATAGTTCAATACGTGGAAGAGAGTAGAAAGTTTGCAAGGATTAGGGGAAAACCAGAGATCTGGGATGAAGCTCACAAAATGATACCCCCCGCTCTGCAATAGTAGCTGCTTGCATGGCTTGTATTATTGCAATAGGCCTTTTGTGATTAAATACCTGAATTAACAAAGTGATCATCCTCTATATTGAAGAGCCCAACAGGTCTGTTTATACATGCAATTCAGAAATATCATGCATTGAATAAAACAATAACAACAACAACAAAAGTCCAATTATCTCTCCCTTAAGACGCCGGACTGTAATTATTTTTCCTTCATGCACATCTTCATATGGTTTGCCACCATTGTGTGAAGTTTCACTGAAATCCACAGCCCACTTTAGGAAGATCTGTACTTACAAGACTTATGCATAGATGTAGTATGGACAGTTCTAGAAAAGACCTACTGAAAGTCAACCAACAGATTATACATTTGGGGAGATGATAGTCTTGAGGTTAGAACAGTGGGCTTGTGACCTTGGTTCGATTCCCCGTTAGACAGGAAAATCATTAAGGTGCCCTTATGCAAGGTCCTTAATCCGCAAGTTGCTCCTGATGTGCGGTAGAGTGCCTTGCATGGCAGCACCCTGACATCAGTGTGTGTGTGTGTGTGTGTGTGTGTGTGTGTGTGTGTGTGTGTGTATGGTTGGATCTGAAGCATCATTGTAAAGCACTTTGAATGATTACATCAGATGGAAAAGCGCTATATAAAAGCAGTCCATTTACCATTTTATTTGTACTTGGAGAATAATTTATTTAGATGAGCAAGCAAATAAAGAACCAATACCTATCAGCTACTGGCACATGTGGACTAAAAATGACTAGAAGAAACAAAAATGACAAGGTTATGTCAGCCCTTACATTTGCTCCAAAGTCGACCGACGTGGAGCTCCAAACAGCTCCAATGCTGGCGGCTGCCAACATGGCCTCCAGTGCATGTATGCCATTGGGCAGATAGCCTGCAGGATGGAGAGATGGGACACAGAAGTTCAAGAAAAACTAAATTTCATCCACAAGATCAACTTTTAAAAAAAGTGCTGTTGCGGTGGCATGTTTTGTGCCAAGATGTCACTGTTACTATGATGCGTTTTCTTTGCATTTCCTCTTGAAGAAGCTTTGGATTCTGTAGATGTTGTTTCTTGCTTTATCAAGTCAACCATGATAGCTGTATCTGCTCATGTACTCATGCGATCACAACATACTATAAAGTACATAACACCCTACATACAGTACGCTATAGTAACATTTTCCCCAGAAAGAGTTGTGTCACCAAAAGATTAGAACACAAGAAGAGGCTGAATGGCAATTCCGTGTCAATTAAATAAATTAGTTACATTTATACATACATTTAATACATTTACATACACTTAATTGTATGTATGTAATTCACATGATGTACGGCCCATGGCCCCCTTATCCAGATTAATTTATGGCCCTTCAAAATGAAAGAATTTGGGCATCTCTGTGATTGGGAGGGAATTAAACAGAACGGATCCAAAAGACCAAGCATCCTTCAAAAAGCTGTGATTTTCACACTGTGCAGGCATATTCCTGCAACACGATAACTGAAGTGCAGCTATTTATTATTTTTATTTTTTATTAGGACTGTTGCATTGTGTAAGCTGGTTGGGTAAAAGTTTATATTGGGCAAAGGTTTGATGTTTTCCCTGTTGATTGCACTTGTGTTATTTTTTCTATTTGTTGCAATTTTATACAGTTTATGTTCTAAAATACATCTGTATTATGTGAAATATTTCTTAGCAACACAGTTGATACAATAATACCAGCCAAGCAGTTAACATAGCAGTACTTTAGTACATGCTGATGTGTCATTCTGTCAAAATTTCATATAGATTTTTTTAACCATACATTTTTCTAAAGGACGTGCCCCAAGTATTAGAAAAACCTATGTTGCCATTTTTTCCTGAAACACCTTCATTTGCATATTTTCAAAATGGCTGACAAATTCCCAATAATTATAACTAAAACCAACTTGTCTGGTCTTCTGAAGCATATAAACCCCTTTATAATTGTGTTTTTTTCTATGAATAAAAACCTATTAAGTGTCACTAGAATGTAATAAATTTCTTTTCAAAGTTCTAAATGTGGTTGCAAAGCAAAGTGTGATGGTCACTGCAGTTGTAGGAGGAATAATATAGTGTGCACTGAACTATACTTTTGTGAAGGGAATACGGACGTGTTCCAATGTATACAGTTGTGTAGCAGATACTTGTTCACTTGATAAAGATTATTAGTTATCTTGCATGTACTTTGAAGCTCTAGTAACAAAGGATTGAGTCAAAGCTCACTAACAGTTGATGAAGATGATTAAATATCTTACATATGCTTAAAGATCTAGTAGTGTGAGTCAAAGCTTATAGAATAGAATAGAAATAGGATAGAAAGCCTTTATTGTCATTGTACTGGACAAGGAATGCTGCTAGTACAACGAAATTGCAAGGGCTGCTTCAAGGTGCTGAGTGCAAATAAGTTACGGACAGATACAATTACTTCGTTTGCATAGTAAACAACATTTATGCAGCAAGATGTTGCGTAGTGAAAAAAAATAATACCGTGCAGTGGTAACACACAGTGTGTAGTGAAGTAAAAAAAAAAACTAAAAAAAAAAAACTATTGCACATGTACTTAATGTAGGAGTGGCAAGTATAGTGAGGAATTGTTCAATGACCTCTATTCCATATCTATTGCAGTTATTGCACATTATCCTTGTGTGGAGGGGG
>OMMV01207868.1:0-12235 GCA_900302635.1 Chatrabus melanurus | reverse complement strand
TGTTGTCTCCGGGTCACGGCAGCCGCTGCCTGGTGCTGCTGCTTCAGGGCTCCCAGACTCATTGTCATTCATTGTCCACCCCCCCTTAAAGTTCACAGGTTTGATGCTCCTCCACACTGGAGTGTGGCCTCCTGCATGACTCCTGACAATGTGTCAACATGAGGACACATACATGCATGAGAAGGAGCTATATTTTAATTACAATGCATTAGGAGACTGACTTGTTTATAAGTATCAATAATAATAATAATAATTACACTTTAGTGCAGTGGCCTCAAACTCAAATGATCTGAGGGCAACTGGCCAGATTCTGTCCTCCCAGAGGGTCCACTTAGATAATCAAAATAAAACTAAGTGGTGCTGGTCTGCGCCAATACAAAGTATCACTATCATGATTGAGTCAACCATCAGTGTTATAAAGTCGGATACAATGTTTGTTATATTTTTGCTTTTACAATTTGGTTATTTAACAATCATGTATTTATTATCTCCCGCTGGCCGTACGGCCAGAAGGGTGATATAGAAATGTACTCGTCTGTCCGTGCATCCATCTATCCGAGCATCAGTCACACTTTGTTTTTCCCAAGATAACTTGAAGTAAATTTATCGGCTTTTCACCAAATTTGAATCGGACATCTCAAATGAGTGTATCTTGGATGAGTTTGAATTTGAGCATGATTAGGTTTCACCAAGACCTTGTAAGGATGGCCCACTTTGCTGAACAGAGTACTGATGCCAATATTCTGTTTACACAAATCCCAATGGGGTAGCGTGGTTAAGTCAAGAACACAGCCGGTTGTTTTTATTTCAAAATACAGTATCAGAACACAAAAGACATACTTTGGTGCATATTTCCTAATTTATCTACCAAAATGATCAATCCATCACTGAGCAACTTGAATGGCATGGTACAAATTGCCAACGGGGGATACTCGGACGATGAGTGTGCATGCTTGTTTAACATTATGTCCTTTAAGTGCTCAAACTCACTTACGCCACATTATTTAACATAAAGGGGTCACATTGTGCATATTCAATTTTTATCTACATTTTACAGTTAAATATGGTTAGACCTTCATGTTGAACATCTTCCAAGTTCCATAATTCTACATTTGTGCACATAAAAACCCCTTTGGTAAGTCCATATCTGAATTCCTGCTTGCTTTGTGTGGCATGTCCACCCCATCTGTGGGAGAAGAAAGAGAGAGTCATTACTAGCGTTGCCAACGTTCTGTAAAAAAAAAATACAGAACAGGTGGTGTCAGCCCGGGGTTGTTGGTGGTTGGACGTAATGCAAAAAGTAGTCTCGTGGAAGAACGAGTTTTTAATTGATTTATGTACTTAAATGTATTTATTTATTTCTCTATTTATTTAATATTCAATACAAAACTTAAAAACAATTCAATATCAAAACAAAACTTCAGTCTCCAGTAGACTATTAACTCACTGCACTCTGAACAGTACAAATAAACATTTCAATTTGAAATGAAATTTGTAATTTCATTACAAAAAACCTCAACAGCAACGAGAACGACCAAAAACCCAAAGATGAAATATGTGTACACGTTACACTGAACACCATCATAACATCATCATTATATCATCATCATAACTAGCCTACTTCTTCCATTTGTATTTTTTCTGGTCCCTGGCACCAGCCAGTAGTTGTTTGTCTTGTACAATGGCACTGTGAAACTCTGCACAGGCCATGTCATAATTCAAAGTGACCACAGGTTCACTCTTAATCAGCTCAATGGAGCATTTATTCCGTACATCCAACCACTTGTTTTTCATGAGGGAGAACACTCTCTCCACATAGCCGGTGGAGGAGGGTATGCTGAGTATGAAGGACACCACAGGCTGGTTGTTCGGAAGGGATGCTGCCTGCAAAACTGCAATCCACCTCTGAAGTTCCCTTGGAAACCCAATCCTGTGACTGTGTCAGATGCTGAAGAATGGTATTATCAGTGACACATTCATCATACAGCTCATACAGATGTTAAGCCTGGCAACTAGATGAAGCTGCTCAGTAATCTTCTCCATGTCATCATAGGAGATCCTGTCAGATGTCAGAGCGAGAGAGGCTGCAGATGAAAGAGCCAGTTGGCCTCAGAAAAATTGAGCCACTTCTGTATATAACCTATGGCAATGTTTAGGAAGGCTGTGAACTCTTGTCTTGCAACATCGGCATCAGATGGACAGAGACGCTGAAGCTTCTACTTTGTCAGGAAGCCATAGAATCTGTCATCTCTTCTTTGAGGTAGTTTTCTCCGAAAAGAGTCCATGATGGCAAAGAGGTCTGCTGATGTGATGCCATTTCTCTCCAGCTTTTTGACCACTTCTGTAGAAACTGTAGACCTTAATAACCACGTTTTCCACATCTACTGAGAGCTGATCCAGGGCATGCTTTATAGTGTTGTGGACGATATGGGCATGGCAGTTGCCTTGGAGGAGGTCAGTGTTGGAACTCTTCAGTTTTGTAAATACTGAATTGTGGATCCCAAAATTAACACTGGTATTGTCTGCACTGAATGCAGACACATTATTCAAAGTCAGGCCCAGGTTTTCAAAAGACTTCAGTATGGCACTGACTATTCCCTCAGCTTGTTCGTTTGGATTTTCAACAAAATCAATCAACTTGTTGCTGATCCCCCCAGTCTGGAGAGAAATACTGCACAGCCAAAGGAAACATCTTACGATTCCCCTTGTTAGAGGCATCCAATTGAATAGAGAAAGGGCATGGACTCTCGGCACTTTTTAACTTCTTGATGACCTCCTCTATAGCCTTTGGGAAAAGGACATCGGTTACCAGGGCCTCTGCTTTCGTTCTCCCACAGGACATTTTCTTTGCAATGTTGGAGTCACTCAGTGTCCGGTGAGTCAGCTTAAGAGCACAGTCAGAGCTGTTGTAACTCAAGTTATGCTTGACAGTGTGATAGACATGAGCGAGCTCCGCAGCAGTCACCTGTTCAGAAAAAAGACTCAATGTCACTATTTGTATTCATGAGTAAATAAGTATGTACTGTATTACCTGTATGTGTGTGTGTGTGTGTGTGTGTGTGTGTGAGAGAGAGAGAGCGACAGAAGCCTGTATAGCATGTATACTGTATAATTATATATGAGTTTGTAAATATTAACTCATTTTCCAGGCTACTATAATTCCACTGCAATTATAAAGCTATACTGTATAGGCTATAGGCCTATGTGACAAATAAATCTTCAATCTTTTCAATCATATTGTGTTGAGTATCATTTTGATCATAAAAAATAATCTCTATTCATCAGATTTGAATTTTAATTGATATGATTATTGTACATACCAAGTCAGCCTCTGGAGAGGTCTGACGGACCAGGAACCTTGAGAGAGCTCCCTCCCCCTGTGTCCTCCGGTGTCTCTCACTCCTCCTGTGGTTTTCTCCTGCTGCGTGCTGTTTCACGTCAGACACTCCACCGTGAACAATAGTGAACACCCGACGGCAGATGGTGCAGTTTGCCTTTAACTCATTATCTCTCACGCACTCTAACCACGGGAAGTCATTCTCCCATTCTCGTCTGTATTTTTGTAGTCGCCTTTTGTAGTCGGATGTGGGCTTTTTTTATTTATTTATTTTTAAATCTCACGCTGTTGTCGTCAGCGTCGCCACGATTGGTAGCAAACAGTGACAGAAGCAACCAGTTAAAACGCATTCTATGTGCAGCAGCACAGTGACTCTTTGGGGATGACAGACAAACGAGTGATGACAGCGGCAGAGTTTTATAGCAAATCACAGTATAATAGTCTAGTGCAAAGAACTGATTCTCAGAAATACGGAACAAAGTGCGTTCCGTATTAGTTCAACACGGAACACGTCTTTTATGCTTCAAATACGGAACAAATCTGTATTTTACAGAACGGTTGGCAACTCTAGTCATTATATAGTTCATGCTCCTCCTTTAGGGTCTTTAGGGTCAAATTCAAACTAGCCTGAGATACAGTCATTTGGGATGTCCAGTTCAAATTTGGTCAAAATTCGATACATTTTGTTCAAGTTATCATGGGCACAAAAAAGTTACAGCATAAAAATGCTGTAACTGTATATATAAGTTTTGATTTGAGTGAATATGCTTCCAAACATATTGAAAATTCCATTTTAAGAAAAAAAAAGGTCAAGGTAGAGGGTATGAAAGAGTTAAAAAAATATAGGAAGGCATGCAAATTAGAACATGTGTAAAATTATGACTTGTGGGTGACATTGAACATTTTGCATTTTGAGGCGGCCGTTTGAGTATCAGTCACTTTCACCTCCACTTAAAAGTAAACTTGCTGGTAAAACAGACAGCCGTGGAGTGGAAAGTGCCAGGAAGATTAATGAGGTGTGACGTTGCTCTTTTGCACGCTCTCCTCCTCTTTATCCCTGTGTTTGTCTGTGAGTGTGTGGGGTGCGTGTCGGGTGGCCTGACGGGGTTTTAAGCTGAAGTAAACAAGTAGAGGGGACAGCAGGGTGATGTTCCTCTCGCTCAGCTTTATACACATCAAACAGGGAGCGAGTGCTACCTTGTTTAGACAAACACCACCTCGACCATATTTTCTCCAAATGCTAAATTTTACAGTCTATATATCATTCTTTGTTCGCCAGGAATGTTGAGCTGAACACTTATGATGGCACATGATGGCACATGATGGCACATGACACTGGAGACGTGATATGAAACAAGGACACACAGCATACTGCCATCAAGCTCCAACAAGCCAGTGTTTGCATAGTCTCTGTTGTTGTCATTTTCCTTACTTTGATCCTGATCACTAAGCTTTGATCCTGATCAGTCATTTTTTATTGTGATCTCTGATTCTGAACTCTGACCCGATTGCTGAAATTAGATCCTGACCACTGAACCTTCATCCTATTTGATCCTGATCACTGTCGTTAGATCCTGATTGGTAAACAGACATCAAGTTTTGTCACCAGGATATCTAAAATAAAAAAAAATAAAAAAATCTTTGATAGTGATCCTGATTACAGCAGTTGTGGTCAAAGAAACAGGATCAAGGAAGCAGGACCAGAGATCAAAGATCAATGGTATTTGATAGAATGGCCAGAGCAGATGGCCACCCCACTGAGTCTGCTCTGCTTGAGGTTTCTTCAATTCAGATCAATTTATTTATATCGTGCCAAATCACAACATAAGTCACCCCAAGGCACTTCACAAGAGTAAGGTCTAACATTGCCCGCCCCTGAGCAAGCACACTGGCAACAGTGGGAGGAAAAACACCCTCAGGCGTTTTTGATTACAGGGAGAAACCTCAAGCAGACCAGACTCAGTAGGGTGATCATTTGATTTGGCCATACTACCAAATAACAAAAAACAAACAAACAAACAAACAAA
Source organism: Chatrabus melanurus (assembly GCA_900302635.1). Taxonomy (NCBI): domain Eukaryota; kingdom Metazoa; phylum Chordata; class Actinopteri; order Batrachoidiformes; family Batrachoididae; genus Chatrabus; species Chatrabus melanurus. Next base: position 6,871 of record OMMV01207868.1, on the reverse strand, counting down.
CAAACAAAACAAAGCAATAACAAGGAAATGGCAAACATGCAAAGGCAGAAATGTTGCAGCGAAGCAATCATGTACATATAGAGTCCAGTGGTCGTAACAACCCGATGGCTCAAAAAGCATCTAAACGGCAAAGAGCAGAGTCCCAGCAAACAAAAAACACATGGCGAGAGACAAAATGCAACAAAAAGATAACCTCCTTGATGGATGCAATTAAGGCATATGTAAATGTATTTATGTTTTTGATCATATGATCTTCACTAAAGTCTGCACTGTACCGCTTTCACGCTGCCTGCCTTTTGCTCTCCTTTACAGGAAAGATAACATTGAGATCAAAGGTGATGTCTAACACTTTCTCTTTTTGATCTGCCTGTCATTTACAAGGTGAGTATTCTGCCCTTAGGACCTCTGAGGCCGTGCATGGAGACCTACATGTGTTGGGCCAATCCTCAGTGTTTTCAGATGATGTTTCACACTGTCAGGGATGACTTATCTGAGTGGGGGAAAGTTGCCAGGGAATAGACATATTCCACAGACAGCTTTGGAATGTTTTTCCAGAATGGCCCGAGGGACCTGAAAAGATGGTTTTGTTCTAGACTCTGAAACCACTGTGGGTAACCAAGTCTTCGCCTGTTTGTGCGTTTTCTGTGTGCAGTTATGAACTGCCTTTCTATCAAATTACTTTCACCTTCAACAATGACCAACTTTTCAGCAAGTCTACACAAAACGTGGCGTAATGATCTTATCAAGAGAAAAAAAACCCTTTAATTTTGGTCTTAATCAGAATCCATATGTGGAACAGTGTCCCACAATTCCATGTCTGTGCATGAAGAAATTCCACTGCCAGAAGGCAAATTTAACAGCTTGTTTTGAGGCAGAAATATAGAACTGTTAACTATGCGTTCACATACATATGATGGCTGCCTTGTGTATTCTGTGTCTGTTTGGCGCGTCGGTTGTGGACGTCCTCAGAAATTAACGTTACATGTCAGCAAGATGCAATATGCACATGAACAGTGGCGGCAGTATCGGGATGATCAGCAGTAACAAAAAAAATGGTGGAAAATTTTCAAAAGAAGTTGTGTGACCAAATCTGTACTTACCCACATATATATGATGTATAACTGCCGTTGTACAGTGACAAATATGCTTGTCAGAACAGGTGGAAAGAGATTTGTAAAATTTGAGAACGCGACATGGAAATGGAAGTTCTATACAATCTGAGTAGTCTTGTGTGTGCGCTAGTGTGCCCTCTGGTGGAATCCTCCAGTAACACATATAGTACACAGGCAAACGTGTACAATTATGTTCATGACGCAGCCGGTTGTCTATGTGAATGTGTGGTTAAAAAGCAAGTATTTCCACCCTTAGACCCCAGTGACACATGTCGTAGAAGTCCATATATGGACTTACCTGAGAGACACGCCCACTGATCCATTCTTTGGTCTGTGACACTCCCACACTGTCTGTAGGGGGCACACAGAGAGATGTGGCATGGTGGGCAGCAGATTCTTTCCATTTAAAGCAACAGGAACAGCAACAGGTCATTTTCTGGAGGCTGATTTTTTGGGTTTATTTTAGTGCACCATCGGTGTCTATGTGATATTTTTGGTTACAAACTTTAGTTTCTGTGTGAAGTGGTTCACTGACACGATACATACAGCAATGGACAAATGGACTATGAGACAAGCCAAGATGTATTAATCAAAGAACCAAATCAAATTAGTTCCAGATCTCCCGCTCTTTCGCAGTGTCTCTGAGCAGTTGGACATTGTGGCTGAATTTTCTTCTCTCCAGCTGGTATGGATCCTTGTCTAGCTGCTGGTCTCCTGGTCGTGACATTTCTGTGTGTCTGCCTGTCTGCCAAAGACCGATGTAAATATAAGCTGGCTATTTGAAAAATTGCACATGGTGCATGCTGCACATCATTTGCGATTGCTCCACAGACAACACAAGGCCACACCCCCCCATAGTCTGTTTTTAAGATACCTGGTAACATATTATTTTCCTCAGTTGGTGTATAGTATGATCCCCTTAATATAGGGTCAGGTCTGGGAGTATGCGCAGGTACCACACATCACTGCATCCACTACACTATGGAGTTGCCCTGTGTCCTGGATGGCAACCACTCAGGCAGACAATTAGTTCATCCCCATCTCCCAAAAGTACCATCTATTTGCTGCTGCCAGGTGAAACGTGGGCGTTCCCTTGGCCTTTTCCAGTTGTTGGCGGTCCTCAACACTGAGGCACCTGTGTGCTGGTCATATCTAGAAAAATGCACCACATGGCCTCTCAATGTAAGTGACACTCCTCAGCTGAGTTTCCTTACGTCACCCAAGTGTTTCCAATAGTTTACTTTCGCAAAGTCATTCCAACAGTGCTCAAGGATTCTCTGAAGAGACATAATACCAAAGACATCCAGTCATCTCCTTAGGGCAGAAATATACTTGCTTTTGCAAGTATGCAGCCGGTTGTTTACTCAAACGCGTGCTTAAAAAGCAAATATATTTCTACCCTTAATTCCTAAAGACGTGCACAACCGATGCACCAAACGGACACAGAATACGCGAGGCAGCATCCAAGTATCACAACCATACGGTAAGATAGGAAGCACAACATAGTCAAATGGGGTATTTTTACCACCTGCGAAGTGAGGGTGGTTATGTTTTTGAAAATGTTGCCCTCGAGACTTGTTTGTCTGTCTGTGTGAGCATGATAACTTGAGAACTGTTGAGTATTTGAGCATCAAATTTTAAAGGTATGTACCTTGGCAAAACATCTTGGGTGAGTTTGAATATAGAGGTCATAGGTCAAAGTTGCAGAGGTCAAGGTCAAGGCTGGGGTGGTGCAGTCATATTCCTAGTTTTGACATTTGAACCAATTGTTCAAAAACGAATAAGCTGACCTTGACACACTTGCTAATACTCTTGTTGATCCCAATGCAAAATTTTAAGGTTGTTCATTCCTGGCATGACTATATTGTCTGTGAGTGCCTTGTTTAGTTTTTTATTTTCAAAGTAGAATATTGCCCTGAAGTGATTCTCGGTTCCTTCTCCCTGCAGCTTGTAAAGTAGAAATGAATATCACTAAATCTCTAAAAACCTAGCTCGTAGTATGTTATTGCTCCAATTATGTGACTTTTTGGACTTCGTTTTCACTCTTTTTTCACCATGTAAATTTGGTTATAGCTAATTGAATGAATGATGGTATTATGAAGAGAAAATGAGATCAGATGCCACTAGGATTGGGCAAGTATGCTAAAATATTCAAGTGTCCATCAAATGTTACATGTCCTTTATATATGCTTGGTTTACAAAATGTATGCACATGTGCTTGGCTGCTCATCTGAGAACAGGCGTATATTGTTGCCCACATTTGGAGCAATTTCTGGGTCCTCAGAACCCACCATTCCTTTTATTTTACTCCCTTTTCTCTCCTTTCTCTTCATCTCTTTTCTATAAGAGGAGCTGAGAGACAGGACCGCAAGCCTGCTCAGAGGCTCAGTTCACCATCAGTGTCTCTAATGGATGTCAGATGTGTGTGAGCGGAGGCCGTAGCGTGAGTGTGTTTCATGTTAGTTCTCAGCGTGATGACCAGCAAAGCAGCTGGAGATGAACAGAACCCGCCTTGCCCCCCCCTTTACAATACCTCATGTTTAAAATCCCCACTCATGTCCCTCCAAGTAATGCTCTCCTGCTTTTCCGAATGTAATATATTGGTATTAATAAAGGCAAACATTCTGCAATGGGAGAGGAAGATATTTTGGTTTCTTGGAGAACCGGACAGCAACATCTTTCCGTCTTCTCATTGTAAATCTTGTGGCATTTTTGGTGGTTGAATGGCTATACTCTGTGTTATAACGTTTCCCTGAGTTGATTACAAAGGAGTTCAAGGCAAACTGCTCTGTTATTGCTTACAGCCATGATACCGAATAGTATACTGGTGTAGCACTTTAGTCACATGCTGTCATACAATATCAATTTGGATCTCAAACGGAACTTCCAGCCATCCATTTTCTAAACCCGCTTATTCCAGTTCAGGGTCACGGGGGGCTGAAGCCTATCCCAGCAGTCATTGGGCGAGAGACAGGGTACGCCCTAGACAGGCTGCCAGTCTATCGCAGGGCCGACACATATAGACAAACACATTCACACTCTCACTCACACCTACAGTCAATCTGGAGTCACCAATTCACCAAACCTGCATGTCTTTGGAAGTGGGAGGAAGCCACAGCACCCAGAGAGAACCCACACAAACATGCAGAGAACATGCAAACTCCACACTGAAAGGACCAGGTTGGAAGCAAACCTGGGACCGTCTTGCTGTGAGGCAACAGTACCGACCACGAAGCCACTGTGCTGCCATCAAACGGAACTTGTCATTCATAAAAGCAGTCACTTCTTAGAGAGGGTTCATCATAGTGCCGCAGGTAACTGAAACAATATTTCAGATGGTGGTACAAGCACCAAATTTGGGAAAAATATTCCTTAGACATTACTTTTTAGAAAAAGCCAATGGGCTACTCAAATCTTCCAGCTGGAAAAAAAAGATGAAAAATGCTGCCATTCTAGCATCCTGAATTGCACAGAATGCCACCACCTGGACCAATTTGGATGACCTTGATGTCCAAAAGTAGGTTTTTGACTACGATGAAGTAAGACCTACATAGGCCCTGAGGCACATCGAGCTGGTGCTTATCCCTGTATGTCATGGCATGAAGCAGATGAGAGCCTATGACTTCCCATGAATGGGGCGCCAGTCCATCACAGGTTACTTTCCCAATTACATCTGGTTGTACTGTGATGATGCAGGTGAAGTATCTTGTCCAAGAACACAGACAGGTAGCATGACCAGGAATCGAACCCAGGTCTCCATATTGTCAAGTGCACTTGACATGCTGAAGTAATTCTGCAGGAGTTAAGGAATGGTTTGTGGAGTTCCAAATTTTGCTCCTACATGGTTAAAAAAGTATGATTTATTGTTAGGATCATCTATATTGAGTAATTCTGTGCCAAAAGAAAATTTCCATACCAAGCATGGAAGCCAGCTTGGAAAATGGTGACCATTTTTAAAATTTGTGTGACCCTGTGGGCATTTTCAAAAGAGTAATGTCTAAGGATTATTTTCGCCATATTTGTTGCTTGTACTACCATTTGAAAGATTCCCCTGAAATATTATCTGCTACACTATTATTCTCAGTGACATCTGAGTGAACACAACTCAAGTTCTATCCGTTTCTGGCGATACAAGTCACATCCCAACAGCTTAATAGGAATTCAAGTTTCCCACAAATGTCTTTGTTGGAGCAGCATGTGTTATCACAAGTATTAAAGTCTACAGCTCAGGTTTCTTCTGCTGTCTCATTTTATTTGCATCACATGAAAATATTCTTGTTTCTTGTATGCAGTAGAAGATGAGGACAGTACTGCCTCTATATGCCTGTCATGAGTGATGAATGCAGCACGATGCTGCACATTATAATCTTGGCAACATTTAAGGAGGTGACAGAAAAACAAATAACTCCATGTGTTTTGTGAGAATGAATCTACTGCATGAGTCAAAAGGAGGAATTCCCACTTGTCAACAAATGGTGCTGGTGCAATCACCAGTGGTGACTAAGCGGGGGCCAGGTCGCCACAGTGTTTGCATGTGTTTGGGAGAGAGAAAGTGATGGAAAAAGGTGTAACGTGAATCAGGAGGGAGCTGAGGGCAGCCGGGTTTAAGGCAGGTTTTTTAACTTGAGTGAGGTCAGGCTGGTAGTTAATCTCAACTGGCAGCTCATTTGTAAACCGAGGACTTCCTTATACCTATTTCCAAGTCTGGCCCTTAAGTCCGTCTCCTCAATGCCATTTCTGTTTGTTTAGAGAGCCTTTTAAAGCTGCGCTTGGCCAAATTATCATTATCTGCCAATGATTCACAAAGAAGATCTCCCTTCTCTTGAGCCCTCTACCTCCCTGTGTAGAAGGTTGATGATTTTTATATCACATTCTGCCTTTCTCTTGTTCACAGTTCTTACTCTCTCTCTTTCTCATTTCTTGTGTGGCGATGCCAATATCATTGCAGGAGAATGAATGTCCAAGTCTTTATGGTCCTGGTGCTTACTGTCTTACTATATGGTTGTGAGATTTGGATGCTAACCAGTGACCGAAGGTTACAACTGGATGTCTTTGGTACGAGGTCGCATCGGAGGATCCTTGGGTACCACTGGAATGACTTTGTGTCTAACGAGTGGTTACTGAGGGAGATTCAGATGAGAAGTATCACTTGCATTGTGAGGGAGTGTCAGCTTCGACATTTTGGTCATGTGGCGTGTTTCTCTGCATGATCCAGCACATAGGTGCCTGAGTGTTGAGGACCCAATGGCTGGAGAAGAATCAAACACTGAACAAAGTGAAGAACGACTAAACAGAGCGAGGACGAATACTAATACTGACTGAATGATCTGGCAACTGAAACAGAGACCATGAGGAACTTAATCTTGAATCTCCCAAAGGGGCTGACCCTCTTTTTCCCAGATCGTAGTTAGTTGTACTGTCATGCTTGACTGCACTAAATTGGTGTCCTTGACCGACTAAGTACCTACACATTGGGCATTTGAAAACTACAAGTACAAATTGGACGGAAACCTAACTACAAATAAGTACAACCTAGCATGGACTGAGTACGAGTAACTACAACATGGTTTCTCAGACTACAAATAAGTACAATCTGGTTGACTGCTAACTACAAATAAATACAATCCGGCTTGAGGTGAATACAAATAACTACGAGACGGTCCCTCAGACTTGTCCTGTCCCAACTTGTACTTGCCATAATAAATACATTGGAATGTTTTTTGCAGAAATCAACTAGTTTTTTCCACAAAAACACTCCA
>OMMV01207863.1:0-12340 GCA_900302635.1 Chatrabus melanurus | reverse complement strand
CCCCTTTTTGTTATTTTGTTGATGTCCCTTTTTGTCCCCCCCCCCTTGTCCGTTTTGGCAATGTTATACTGTGTATTTAAAATAAAATAAAAATATATTGACAAACAAGGGGAGCCTATGGGGTCTATAGAGCTCCTCTTGACAAAGCAAAGGTGTCTGGCACAACAAGGCATTCAGACCATAATTCTGCTTGCTTAAACTGCCGGACAGGACAAGGGGGAAGAAAAAATAAAAAATAAAAAAATAAATAAATATGTAAAGAATAAACAACATTATATGTGTAAACAGGTTGGCATGCATTGTTGTGCATTAACAGCCATAAGTGTCAGACAGTCATAAATGACATTGTGCCTTGTTGCGCCTGGTGTACCTTCACTTGCAGGTATGAAGTGTCCGTGTGTAACGGTCAAATATTCAGACCAGTGCAGAGGCGCAATGAACATTCACAAGCCCTGATGGCCTGTGAAAAGAAGCTGTCTTTTTTTTGTCTTCACACTCCTGTAGCGTCTGCCTGATGGTAGAGGTGTGAAGAGGCTGTGTTGGGGGGGGGTGTACTGTCCCTGATTATGTTTCGTGCCCTTCTGATGACCCTGGTGTGGTAGATATCCTTTCGACCTTTAGAGAGGGAAAGGCTACTCCTGAGATGAACTGTGCAGTCCAGATCACACGTTGGACGGCCTTCCTGTCCTTAACGGTGCAGTTTCCGTACCACACAGTGATGGAGTTGGTCAGGACGCTCTCAACTGTACACCTGTAGAAGTTGCTGAGAACTGTAGATTTCTTCAGCCTTCTAAGGCAGTACAGTCATTGTTGGGACTTCTTGATGATCTGGTGTGTGTTGTGAGACCAGGTGAGATCCTCGCTGATGTACGTACTCAGGAATTCGAAGGTTTTCACTCTCTCTCACTCACTCTCTTGTCCTTGGGTCAATAATGAGCTCTCTGGTCTTGTCAGCATTTAGGGGGAGATTGTTGTTTCGACACCAGGCCACCAGGTCTGCCACCTCCCTCGTGTATGCTCCCGCTCTCCCACCAGTGATCAGCCTGATGACTGTAGTATCATCTGCACATTTAATGATACTGGTGTTATTCAGAGAGGCCACACAATCGTATGTGAAGAGTGTGTACTGCAGGGGGCTGAGCACACATCCCTGGGGGGTCCCTGTGCTTACAGTTTTTGTGCTGGTTGTACAATTCCCAATTCTAACTGTCTGTCAGTTAGGAAGTTCACCGCCCAGTTACAGAGGGGTAGAGCCAGTCCGAGGGTGAGGAGCTTTTCAGAGAGGTTGTGTGGAATGACGGTGTTGAATGCTGAGCTGCAATTGATGAATAGACTTCTAACATAAGTGTCCCTACCTTCTGAATTGCGATGTTGATTGTATCATCCGTGGACCGATTATGATGGTACGCAAACTGTATGGGGGTCCAAGGTATCTGTAGGTCATGACAATCCTTTTGAAACACTTCATCAGAATTGGGGTGAGTATAACGGGCTGATAGTCATTTAGGCAGGTCACACTGCTTTTCTTCGGCAGGGGCATAATGGTGGTGGATTTGGAAGCAGGTGGGCATGTGAGCTTGAGCCAGAGACAAACTGAAAATGTCAGCCAGCATGTCATTGGGCTCGATGAGCAAACTCTGAGTGCATGCCCAGGGATGTTGTCTGGGCCAGCTGCCTTCCTTGGGTTCACTTTTCTCAGAGCCTTGGGCACACCTGCTGATGACACAGTGAGCGATATGTTCTGTGTGCTCTCCGTGGCCAAAAACCTTCTTGGTCGGTGTTGTGGACCTCAAAGCGAGCATAGAACTCATTTAGCTCATCTGGCAGTGTGGCTTGACTGGCTGTGATCCCACTGCTCCCCTGCTCATAATCTGTGATGTGTTGCAGGCCCTGCCACATGTCAAGAGTCTGCAGTGGTGTAGTAAGTCTCCAGTTTCAATGCATATTGCCTCTTGGCCTCTTTGATGGATCTACAGAAGTAAGGCTGGTATCTCACGGAGCGGTGAATGCTGATGAATGTTGCAATTTTTGGATTCGCAGATTTTCTGACGTTGGCGAAAATCAGGGTTCACCTCTGTCATGAGCGTTCATTTTTCTGACAGGAAGCCCGACGTGCTGCTGCCCTTGAGGAAGAATCGCTTTGTCTGGCTGCTGCTGCAGCTATTGCTTGTGTTCACTACGTGGTGAACCAAAAATAACTTGAGCGACACGTTTTACAACCATTTGCAAATGCTTACAACTGTTTTGCAAATGTTTGCAACTGTTTGCAGAAAAACACATTCACAAAGAAATTTTGGACATGTTCAAAATTTGTTTGCAACAACAAAAACTGTTTGAGAACTGTTTTGCAATCTTTTACGAACGTTCTTCAGCATTCACCGCTCCATGAGATACTGGCTTAATACCTGGCCTTTTTAAGGTCCTCAGCATTGCCTGAGACAAATGCAGTGGAGCGGGCATGAAGAATTTTCCGGGCTTCAAAGTTCATCCATTTGTTCATTAATTTTCTGAACCCACTTATTCCAATTAAGGGTCGCGGGGGGGGGTTATTCACAATAAACAGACACAAAATACATACTAAGTAGCTGTCGTGCCTGGGGTGGTTCCATGATGTGGAGGATGCGATGACATGTGGCACTGGCACATGCTTCCAGGCCTGACTATCCAGCAGGTGGCAGACATGTCTACGGCTTATTACACAGGCTAAACAAAGTTGCTTTTTTAATTGATCTGGTGCATCAAAGTTAATCATTGTCTAACCACTTCATCATTATTAGGTGATCTTTTAATTTGGTGTGTTACAAGATGATAGCATTTATTGTTTTTGAGTTACTGCTTACACAAGCTGGCTGAGATGCACTAACCTACCCACTCACTCATTCGCCCACTCGCTCATCTACATTTTTGCTGTAGAAGCCCTATGTTGTTAGGAATTAGCATTAGTTTATTGGACCTCACTGTTGGTCTTTTGCCTGACATCTGGAGCAGGATGCTTTACATCACTAAACAGGAAACAGGTCACCCATTTGTTGGGCAAAATGTTCTGGAAGTGAAGTTGATGTATTATAAGCAGATTTCACATCAGCTATCACCACTGACTGTCCTCACCTGGTCAGTCAGACAGGTCCAGACTGACACTCCTGCGTAGTGTGCCAGCAAATCTTTGTGTAGCTCTTTGTGTTCTTCCCACATTTTGGACACACTACATGGAGCTGAACACTAATATTAACCCCCCTGGAGGTGGGCCACAGTGCCTTACCAGCTGGAACCACAAGAGCGTAAAACCACAATAAACACAAGTGTCCAGGATAAGAATAAAAGTGCAGCAGAAAATTCAACTACTATTTCATATTTTCCACATCATTTTACAGTTGTACAATCCATCTTTTTTAACAGGTGAAGCTGTTGAATGTATTCTCAGCTTTTAACAGCACATCTTCATGCATGTGAGATGTCTCTCCATCCTTCCATTCAGTCTTGATTACTTTCTTTGATGCACCACATTTGATGCACTTATAACGCAGACATGAATAAACCATATTTACTTTGTTACTTTGTCCCAAATGGAGGTCTGGAAACTACTCGTACAACAGAACCATGCTGTGGAGAAAATCTACTTTTCCTGCTGTCCGCACTTAGGTGTCAGAGCCTAATCATCAATATGTTTCATTTTTATTGATCCTAGAATAACAGACAAGCTCACTGTCTAACCTGTTACTCAGGTTGGTCAGGTCTGGAAGCATGCGCTAGTGCCGCATCCGCCACACTACGGAACAGCCCTGGATCTTGGATGGCAACCACCCAAACAGACAACCGGTCCATCCCCACCACTCAAATGTAGTCATCTATATAATGCAGGCAGGTGAAACTTGGATGTTCCCTTGGGCTTCTCCAGCCGCTGTGGTCCTCAGTACTGAGGCACCTGCATGCTGGAACATACCCAGAGAAGCACAACACAATGGCCAAAATGTACAAAGCTGATGATCCATCACAATGTAAGTGATACTGCTCATGTAAGACTCCCAAGTAACCATTCATCTGATACAAAGTAATTTCAGTGGTACCCAAGGATTCTCCAAAGAGGCAGAGTACCAAAGATATTTAGTCATCAACTTAGGTCACTGGTTAGCCTCCAAGTCTCACAACCATACAGGACCCTAAAGACTTGGACCTTCATTCTCCTGCAAAGGTATCAGCATCATCAAACATCTCTGTCCAGTGACCTCATGAGTCCATAAGATCTTCCCAGGCACCTCTCGATCTCAAAGGCCAAGGACCCAGAGACATGAATGTCACTGCTGAGATAAGTGATTGTCTCTATGAGTTCAACACTTTAACCGCGTACAGATCCACTTCTGATGGCCGAGTTCAGGAAGTCAATTGAAAGCCTGAATCTTAGTCTTGATCCAGGACATTCGCAAACCCAGACATTCTGACTCTTTACTCAGCCTCTCAAGTGCCGCAACCCATCACTGAATATCACATTTACATGAGTGTTGATTTGCAAAGGTCAATCTTTAAGCACTTTAATTTTAAAATGAGTGTCCACACAGCACGATACACAGTTAGTAGACAAAAAAAATGAAGACATGAATCCAAACAACAATTTCTCACCATGATGGGCCTCCATTATTTTTGGTGAAGGAGGCTTCAACACTCAAGAATCAAAGAACTGGTCTGTTAGTGTATGTGACCAGACATCCTCGTTTTTGGAAGCCTTTTTAACTGTGAATTAAAAACAGACCAGAAAAGTAGTAAGAAAAAGTTAGAGAGAACGGCATCAACTAGCAAGTGTCAACATCACCACAAATGTCTTTTCAAACCAGGAGGTAACCCAGGGTTATAATCAGGGGTGGGGTTACGGGGCTTCGGAAATTTACTACCAGCTAATAGGTAGCTGATCTGTAGGCTTGTTATATCCCCAAAACAGAGTTTCGAGGATATTATGGATATGGTCTTGCCGTTGGCTCCACCCGGTCCGCCAGCTCTGCTGGCTCCACAGATCCTTCGTGTGAACACAATAACTTGAAAAATATTTTTAGTATGCCTTTCAAATTTTACAGGTGCATTGTATACCAAGAAGATCCCTATTGATTTTTTTTTTTCATTCATTCATTTTCTATACCTGCTTATTTTAATTAAAGGTCATGGGGGGGCTGGAGCCTTTCCCAGCGGTCACCCTGGACAGGCCGCCAGCCTATCGCAGGGCCACATATTGACAAACAAGCACATTTACACTCCCACTCAGACCTACATTCAATTTAGAGTCACCAATTCACCTAACCTGCATGTCTTTGGAATTGGGAGGAAGCCGGAGCACCCGGAGGGAACCCATGCAAACATGGGGAGAACGTGCAAATTCCACACATAAAGGACCAAGTCGGAAGTGAACCTGGGACCTTGTCGCTGTGAGGCAACAGTGCTAACCACTAAGCCACCGTGCTGCCCCCTATTGATTTTGACATTTCTATTCATAATAATTAGTTAACAATTAAACACTGTTTTTAGAAACAGGAAAACTCTTCATGCCTTCTTAAATGATGCAGACTTTTTCTTGGACCACTGCTTGAAGAAAGTATCTTCTAAAAGCTGGCAGTATGTTTGGGAGTTGATTTTAAGTTGATCTTCAACCCGAAAAGGTCCAACTAGCTCATCCTTAATAATAACAGCCCATACCAGTACCCCTCTTCACCTTGCTGGTATCTGACTTGAAGTGGTGCTGTGTGTCCATTAGTGATCCAGCCAGGGGCCCATCCATCTGGTCCATCAAGAGTCACTCTCATTTCATCTGTCCATAAAACCTTTGAAAAATCTGTCTTCAGATATTTCTTGGCCCAATCTTGACGCTGCAACTTGTGCGTCTTGCTCAGTGGTGGTTGTGTTTCAGTCTTCCTTACCTTGGCCATGTCTCTGAGCACTGAACACCTTGTACCTCTGGACACTCCACATAGGTTGCAGTTCTGGAATATGGAGGCGCTGGAGGATAATGGGTTCCTGGTAGCATCGTGTTTAATTCTTCTCAAGCTTTTTGGAGTTAATTTACATATTTTCTTCTTCACATGCTTCTTACGACCCTATTGACTATTTGTAACAAAACGTTAGATTGTTCGGTGATTACGCCTCAACAGCTTTGCTATTTCAAGAGCGTTGCATCTCTCTGAAAGGCATTTTACAATTTTTGACTTTGTCTATTTAATCTCTTTTTTGGCTCATTTTGCCTGAGGTAAAGAAGCTGCCTAATAATTATGCACACCTTGACATAGTGTGTCAGTCACTTTCAGCCACACCCTCCCTCATTACATAAATGCATATCACCTGAGAATGCTTAAATCCAATAAGCATTCAGGTTTATATGGCTTGGAGTTGGAAATATGCATAGAAATGATGACAAGGTCAGAAAATTCACTTGCCCAATAATTGTGCACGCAGTGGCCTTTTTAAGGGAAAGACTGTGTGTGTCTCATTCCTCTTTCGAGGACATTCTGTCCTCATGAGGACAACACATGAACACAGCTTATATGTACGTGCCGGGCCACATGTTTAACGTGACAGACCACACTGATGGAGCCGCCCAAGTTTCACCTGTTCTCTTACTGATCTCTCAGTAAATGAGCCAACACAGTCTGCACTACCTCAGACAGCCATCAGAGCTTCTTTTCAAAATTTTGACATGCTTTTTTTTGTTTTTTGTATGAGTTACGTCTCAAACATGCACAGAGATAAATGTTTATAGGGGAATCATGGGGGATGGAGTGTATCCAGACTGTTCATGACTCAGACATCGGCTATGTTATTGTCTTATGCTCAGTACCACCGTGGAAGGCGATGTGGTGGTCTCTACATGTGACTTCAGTTTTCCTTAGTCGACCTAAAAACAAGTGGCTTCTTGAAAGCAGCACGTCTCCACTCAGATGTTTGCATTGAATGCTGCAGTGCCTGAGGTTAAGACATAAACCTAAACATTACTTTAAAACTCACTGTTATATAAGGGACCTCCCACGCTATAGGATATGAGAAAGAATTAAATGCTTGAGGTACCAACATGGACTCATGCTTCTTGTTCACAGTCTCAACAAAATGGCTGTAAAACCACACAATGTTACTGAGGTGAGCGCCAACAACATGTCAGTGTGACTGCAACACTCCTCTGTAGAAAACCATGGAAACGTCATAAAAAATTTTTAAGTAAGGAGTGAAGGAGTTGGGCTATCAACTGGGTTCGATTCCTAGTCATGCTACCTGTCTGTGTCCTTAGACAAGACACTTCATCTGCATTGTCTCAGTCCACTCAGCTGTAAATGGACACCAGCCTTGGCTGGGGAAGTAAATAGTGATGGACTGGTGTCCCATTCAGCATATCGGGGAATAAGCAGCAACACCAATGGGCCTCGGGGCTGGTATAGGAGATATTATGTCCAACATCCAGTTGAGAAATGCATCTGCTTGGTTCATGTCTGGTTTGTTCTCTTATGATCAAGGAAGGAACCACAGCCAAATGCAGACACAGTCTCCAAGACGAAACTTGCACACAAAAGGTTAATTTTACCAAAATCAAAAGATGAGCTGACTGACTTTAGAGGATGATGGAGAACTGAAAATAACATTAAAAACAAGGAGCCTAGACGACTGGAACAGAGACCAAAACTGCAGGGAGCAAAACCAGATGTGCTGACAAAGACAACTGGGGACTGATATAGTGGAAGGAATGACAAACTAGAGACAGGTGTGTGATTAAATGACAAACAGCTGTGATGACAGACAAACAACACTGAGTGCTCAGAGATGAAATAAACTACAGCAGCACTCAGGTGACAGCTAAAGAATCTGACAGAAAGTGATACAAAATAATAAACCCACACAGAACTGCCACGATAACAACCAAAACTACTAAATGACACCAAAACCAAGAAAAAGCTGACAGTAGGCCAGTACCATGCCTGGAAGAATACCAGGATGCTGTGGAATCTGCTGCTGCCCAGTTTGTGATGTGAATGAATAACTGAACCTTGCGCTTGTGATGGTCAGCTGATCATTTAATAGCTGCAGCTCACAGGTGATGATGTCATCAAGCTTGCAGTCTCGCACGCTCCTCTGCGTGGATAAAATTAATGTTGCAAGCAGGCATTTACAAGATGAAGGGTATATTTGCATTTGTGTGTATGTGTGCGAGGGTGCACACTGTGTGCGTGTACGTTTTTGTATATGTGATTCAAATTATGTGCAGGAGAGAAACTTGTTGGCTCAAATGCAGCTGTATTCTTACTAATGTGTTATTTTGTGGGCGCAGCGTGGTGGCGGTGGTATAGTTATATAGGTATAGCATGTGGGATCATTGAAAAATCAGTAAATTTCAGCTACATTTAAAAAAAATGTCAATTTTATTGTTCGCTGGCATGCTGCCACCAAAACAAATCATACCTTTTTACCATTAGGTCACAAACTGCTGAAAAGCAAACACATGGGTATCAATAGGACAGTGACAGTAGAGCTTAATTAACTCAAAACTGTGTCTCCCCCCCAAATCTTAACTTTGTATAATATAATTGTTAATGCATTCTTGCATTTTAGGATTACTTATAACATATATTGCTGTGTGTTATTATTACAATTCTATAACGACTATTTACTGTTTACTACATTGGCCTTAAAAAACCTGAGCGGAGGTAACTTCAAAGACTGATGCAGGGATGATATAAACCAAAATTTTAGAAAAAAACTTTCGAAAAAACCCCCACACTGAGCTGGCTGACTTTTTTTTTTTGTCACTAACGTGAATGAAAAGTAGGTTGTTAGCATTGTTGTCTTACTATTTTAAATGTACGGTTTCTAAACAAATTTTTCAACAAAAGATTTTTCACAAACAAAGCAATCATCAAAGTCTGAGAGCATGCGCTAGTGCCACGCTTCGCCACATCCACGACACCACGGAACCACCCTGAGTCCTGGATGGCAACCACCCAGGTAGACAACCGGCCCATGGGTGGTATGGGTGGATACAATCAAAGATATTTTGTGTGGTCAACTTCACTGCATTTGATAATACACATCCATTCCTGCATTTTTGGCCTGCAACACATTCCAAAAAAAAAAATTGGGATGGGAGCAAATTCAGGCTAGTAATCTTATTTCAAACAGGTGATGTCAACGGGTGATTGTAATCATGATTTGGTACAAAAGCAGTATCCATGAAAGGCTGAGTCTTTGAGGAGCAAAGATGGGTAAAGGATCTCCAATTTGTCAACTAATGCATAAGAAAATTATGGAAATGTTAAAAAAACAATGTTCCTCAAAGAAAAATTGGAAAGAATTTGCATATATCTCTCTATAGTGCATAATATCAAAATGATTCAAGGAATCTGGAGGAATTTCAGTGCGTAAAGAGCAAGGGCGTAAACCTAAGCTGAATACCCATGATCTACAATCCCTCAGACAGTACGGCATCAAAGACTGTCATTCATCAATAACTGATATAACCACATGGGCAAGGGATTATTTTGGGAAACTTTTGTCAAGCATTACAGTATGGAGTTACATTCACAAATGCCACTTAAAACTTTACTGTGAAAAAAAGAAGCCTCATGATAACCTTGTCACGAGTGGAAACATGTATTGTCATCAGACGAATCAGTATTCCAGTTGTTTTTTTGGAAGAAATGGGCACCGTATGCTCCAGACCAAAGACAAAAAGGTTCATCCAGACTATTATCAGCAACAAGTCCAAAAGCCAGGGTCTGTCATAGTATGGGGTTGTGTCAGTGCCCTTTTCAAAGGTAATATACACTTCTATGATGGCAGCATTAATGTAGAACAATACATTGAGATTTTAGAGCAACATGTGCCACCTTCAAGATGACATCTTTTCCAGGGACGTCCATGCATTTTTCAACGAGACAATGCAAAATCACATTCTGCACACATTACTAAAGCATGGCTGCAGAAGAAGAGGATATGGGTACTGCACTGGCCTGCCTGCAGTCCTGAACTGTCCCCAATAGAGAATGTGTGGAGAATTTTGAAACCAAAAATGCAACAATGACAACCCTGCACTGTTGCACGTTTTTAGACGTGTTTGCAGGAAGACTGGGACAAATTAACACCTGAAACTATTCATTGCTTTTTATCCTCAATGCCAAAATGTCTTTTAAGTGCTGTGAGAACAAATGGCAACATTACAAAGTGGTAAATGCTTTAGTGTCTCAATTTTTTTTGGAATGTGTTGCAGGCCTTAAATGCAGGAATGGATGGATATTGACAAATGAAATGAAGTTGACCACACAAAACATGACATATCTTGGGTTCATACTGTCTGCAATAAAATAGAAGTCAAAGTAAATGTAAGAATCACCGCGTTTTTTTAAATTTGTATTTTCCATATCATTCTAACTTTTTTCTGATTTGGGGTTGTACTTTGCAAAATGAAGAGAATGTCTCCCATCAACCTTTTCCTGCACCCATCCCTTGCAGACATTACAAATATCCCCTCATCATCCCTGTGATGATGGTGTGTTGATGCTGATGATGAATGTGTTCTTACATGAGCTCACACCCAGTTAAAATGTACCAGCAAGGGGCTTTGGCCAAACAGAAGAGTATGTGCAGAGGGCAGGACTGAAGAGTGGGAGTGTATCAGACACAAAACCATATATAAGACATCTGTACACGACAGCGCTCATCGTGTTGTAAATCCTGTCCATTTGTCTGTCTGTTCCTCCAGCTGCTGTCTCTGTCTGTCTGAAGCCGCTTTCCTCCACCATGCTGGTTCGAGCTCTGATCCAGACCTCGCTGGTGCTCTGGTTTGCTCAGCAAACTCTGCAAGGAGGTAAGACAAACAGGATTACATGTTTTAAGACTTCACTGTCTGTGAAATTTGACATTTTTTGTAAAATGTTACAGATTTTTACTTAGTTATTGTTCAGTTTGACATCATGATGTTTTTGTTCACATACAGAATTGTTTTATGGGTAATAATTCCATTTTGCATTATAATGGGTACAATTACTATGTAATTATATTTACCACAGAGATTTGATGTAGTTTCTAGTTCTAGCGTGACTAAATTTAATTTATTATATTGCTGGGAAAAAATGAAGAAGACTTTCTGAAATTAGGCACAAATTAACACGCAGTTTCTGTCTAACTCTGCACAAAATGTTTAACATTATCTAGGTTTAGACAAAATTTTATACCAAGCTGCAGTTTTCACAGTATACAGTCAGGTCGCTAAGTATTTGGACAGTGAGGTTTTTTGTATTTTTGCCTCTGTGCACCACCACAATGGAATTGGTTTGAAACAATCAAGATGTGCGTAGTATTGAGTTTCAGCTTTAATTCAAGAGGTTTAACAAAAATATTGCATTAACCATTTAGGAATGATGGCTATTTATATACACAGCCCCTTCCATTTTCAGAGCCCTTAAGTAATTGGACAAACTAAATGTACAGATTATTTTTTTATACAAATCATCAATTTTAAAGCCAATTTTCTTTAAACAAGTCACAGGATGGATAACTTGAACATTTCCAAGTTACTGAATGTCTTGGACTTCATTTACATCAATCATTAAGAAATGGTATGGTACTGTATGGTAAACCTGTCTGGAGGTGGCAGTTCTCAAATACTGAGTGACTGTGCAAGAAGGAGACTAGTGAGGGAAGCCACCAAGACACCCTTGACAATTCTGAAGGATAGGCTTCTGTGACTGTGATTGGAGAAACTGTGCACAGTGCAAATTTTGTCGGTTGCACCACCAGTTACATAGCTTCATGGTGGAGTTGTAACAGAGAAGGATTTTCATACAAGAAAATAGATCAAATGTGGGCTTGAGGCTCCCATGTGCCTTCTGGCAAACTGTAGCTGAAATTTCAAGTCTCGTTTTAAAAAAACAAACAAAAACCTTCTCTGTTCCACTCCACCATGAAGCTGTGGCTGGTTATGTAACAGACATCACATTCACAGAAGCCTATAACTCCTTCGGAGTTGTCACAGGTGTCTAGGTAGCTTCCCTCACAAGTCTCTTTCTTGTGCAGTCACTCAGTCTTTGACAACTGCCTACTCCAGACAGATTTACCACACAGTACCATGCTGTTTGTATTTCTTCATACCTGATTTAAATGAAGTCTAAGATGGAAATATTCATGTATCCATCCCCTGACTTGTCCAAAGAAACCTGCTTTCCTGTTTTACAATCCTTCTCTACTCCACTCCAAAATAAGCTGTGAATGGGGATGCAAAGGCAAATGTTGCACTGTGCACAGCTTCTCCACTCACATCCACAGAAGCCTATAATTCTTTCAAAGCTGTCACGGGTGTCATGGTGGTTTCCCTCACTAGTCTCCGTCA
>OMMV01207805.1:0-10818 GCA_900302635.1 Chatrabus melanurus | reverse complement strand
AAAACCTGCATGGCTTATGAACTATCTGCTGAATTCCTGTGGCTCTCACTCGGTGTCAGACGAAACACGTGGATGCTTGTGGTTCCTGGCTAAAGGAACCTCCCATAAACTGTTATCCCTTCAGCTGAAAGAAGATATGGCTGCCATCGATGATTTATAGGGTGTCTACTCAGTGACACAAACACCCACTGATGTTTCTCCTTCCAGAGAGTCCAGGATCAATTTGAACTGAGCACATTTACTACAAGAAATAGTTTCTCAGTGACCCCAAAGGGTCGTTTAACTGATCGTGTTTATTTTTAAAATAATATAAGCAATCACATTGGGAGGACCGTATTGCATCAGAAGGAGTTAGACACTGACATCTAAGAGATGATTATTTAAATTAATCCTTTATCTCCCAGTGAAAATGTAGTTTGCAATGTCTCTTCCTC
Organism: Chatrabus melanurus; assembly: GCA_900302635.1. Taxonomy (NCBI): domain Eukaryota; kingdom Metazoa; phylum Chordata; class Actinopteri; order Batrachoidiformes; family Batrachoididae; genus Chatrabus; species Chatrabus melanurus. The sequence continues at coordinate 10,384 of OMMV01207805.1, read as the reverse complement.
CCAGGTCCCCTTTACTTGCCTCTGTAACAACGCCCACACTCAACTCCCTAGCAGCGCCCAGTACAAGTAAATGGGACTTGGATATCAGCATCAGTGCAACTGTGATGGTTGTGGAGAAAAACCATTTTTTCCCGTGGTCTCTAAGGGGAGGGGATGCCTGGAATGTGCACGGTTCTCCCCAACAGTCACCCTTCCCTGACACATATGTAAACAATATGTGGTACACTTCCTGACCCCAGGGAAGGGTAGGGTTTCAATCACCGTTATCGGTGCAGACTAAGTAGGATCTGGTAGCAAGAGGCTACATTCAATAAGGAATGGCACCGTGGTGCAAGTAAAGATGACTTGGGAGGAAAAAGATTAATTTGTGAAGAAATTGGCATTTCTAGAAAATGCAATGTTCAGGTTATGTTCTTCTCATGTTCAACATTGTTCCATCAGTGCTTTAATTTTTTGCTGGAGTCACATTAGAGATCGACAAAACCATATTTCAGAATATATTCTAATTAAATGAAGGGTCAGGAAGAGGAGCAGGTCACTCAACTCACATATCTAGGAACAATAGAAAATCAGCTCACCTTTCAGGACCATGTCGATTATGTTTACAAAAAAGGAAGACAGCGCCTCACCCGTCGCAGAAAACTGAGGCGCTTCAACACCAGCCAGCGCACACTGTCCATGATCTACATGATCTATACATCACTGACTGAGAGTGTGCTAACACATAACATTGTGTCATGATATGGAAACCTCTCAGTCAAACAAAAGAACAAATCATCAACCAGGTCAGCAAGATCATTGGACATAAACAACAACAACAACAACAACTCCTCGATTTATACTCCCAGGCTTTAAAAAAAAAAAGGCAACTCAGGTCTACCAGGATCCCACCCATCCCCTCCACTCCGCTTTTCAGCTGCTGCCGTCAGGCCGCAGACTTATCGTCCCAATAGCCAGGAAAAAATAGCTATAAAAAGTCCTTCACTCCATCAGCTGTGACCATTCTCAAGAAAGGACTGTTCAAATAGTTCTGGTAGGATTTATCCATCCAGCATGTATACGCACGCACACACACACACACACATACACACTTTTAACATTTATCTCTCTTATTACCTGTTTAAACAGACCCGGACTGACTTCACTGCCTATTTTATGTTTTTATTGGATGCACTGTAATGTTTTGTATTATGTGTCTGTCTATTGTGGTCCATGATGGTGCTAAAGGCAAATTTACATTTTATGCAAGTTTAATGGACAACAAAGTAGTCTGAGTCTTAAACAAGAGGGGCCTGAAGCATGGTTTTCTGCATATTTTGTTTTTAATGTGGGGCTATGCATTCATTCATTTCCTGCCACTTATCCAGGTGCGGGTCATGGTGGCAGCAGACTAAGCAGCTCCGCCTATGCTTCCCTATTCTCGGTCAAGTCCTCTAACTCTTCCTGGCGGATCCCAAGGCGTTCCCAAGCTAGCTGGGAAATATAATCCCTCCAGCATGTCCTGGGTCTTCCCCGGGGCCTCCTCCCACTTGGACGTGCCTGGAAGTCCTGGGAGACGACCAGGGGGCATCCTCACCAGATGCCCCAACCACCTCAACTGGCTCCTTTCGATGAACCTCATTTCTACCACTTGTATCCACGACCTTGTTCTTTCGGGTCATTACCCAAAGCTCATGACCATAGGTGAGGATAGGGGCGTAAATCGACTGGTAAATCGAGAGCCGCGCCTTCTGGCTCAGCTCTTTCTTCACCACAACGGTCCAGTACAGCTTTGGCAGGACCTCAGATGCAGTCCCAATCCATCTGTCGATCTCACGCTCCATTTTACCCCCACTCGTGAACAAGACCCCAAGATACTTGAAGTCCTCCACTTGGGGCAATAACTCTCCCCTGACCCTGAGGGGACAATCCACCCTTTTACGACAGAGGACTATGGTCTCAGATTTGGAGGTGCTGATTCTCATCCCAGTCGCTTCACACTTGACCTCAAACCTGCGCGGGGCACACCGGAGGTCACTGTCTGATGAAACCAACAGAACCACATCATCCGCAAAAAGCAGAGATGTAATTCTGAGGTCGCCAAACTGGACACCCTCCAATCCCTGACTGCGCCTTGAAATCCTGTCCACGAAAATCACAAGCATGAGACGCTAATTATACATAATCATATAAATTTACAAATGCAAAATTAAACCTTCTTCTTCTTCTTTCGGCTGCTCCCGTTAGGAGATCATCCGTCTCCATCTCACCCTGTCCTCTGCATCTTCTTCTGTCACACCAACTACCTGCATGTCCTCCCTCACCACATCCATAAACCTCCTCTTTGTCCTCCCTCTTCTCCTCCTGCCTGGTGGCTCCATCCTCAGCATCCGTCTCCCTATATACCCTGGGTCCCTCTTCTGCACATGTCCAAACCATCTCAGTCTTGCTTCTCTGACTTTGTCTCCACAAATGCAAAGTTAAACCATTTAAATAAAATCACTAAGTGAAAGAAACTCAATGTTACCGGATGAGTAGGCTAATATTTGCTTACAAACTGTTGCATAAAGGGGGTGTTTACTATCTTACAACTGACTGCAAATTACATGAGTCTGTTTCATGAACATTTTGCATACTAATAGCGCAGAATTTTGTAAAGTAAAATAACATGTCGCAGCTATGATCTGCCATCATAAGCTCGGTTAGACAGTACTGTGGTGAATACGCCACAACAGCTAGCTAGCTGTGCAGCCACTGAGAATACAAACAGTTTCATGAAAGGTATGTATTTGTACTATCCAGTATTGTCTAACAACTGATTTTTAAAACAGTTTGTACTTCAGTAGGGCGCAATTTTGTAAACCTGACATGTGGCGAAGCATAACTTGCTTTGCAGAAGTCTGGCCCCGCCCTCATTGACGGTGAGCGTTTTCAACTGCCAACAGGCTGCCACCGCGCTGCCACAGGCTGCCACTATGCTGCCACAGACTGCCACCGCACTGCCACAGACTGCCACTGCTCTGCCACAGACTGCCACTATGCTGCCACAGGCTGCCACCGCACTGCCACAGACTGCCACTATGCTGCCACAGCTCCACTACTCCACAAGCTGCCACTATGCTGCCACAGGCTGCCACCGCACTGCCACAGACTGCCACTGCTCTGCCACAGACTGCCACTATGCTGCCACAGGCTGCCACCGCACTGCCACAGACTGCCACTATGCTGCCACTGCTCTACCACAGGCTGCCAATATGCTGCCACAGGCTGCCACCGCACTGCCACAGACTGCCACAGACTGCCACTATGCTGCCACTGCTCTACCACAGGCTGCCCATATGCTCCCACAGACTGCCACCGCACTGCCACAGGCAGCCACCGCACTGCCACAGGCTGCCACTGTGCTGCCATTCTGTCATCGGAGTCATTAGTCACAGCATCCCATAAAAATCATAGTACGGCTACAGTATAAGTTTGATAAATGAATAATTGTAATAACAAAATATAACCGGTGTCACATTTTTCCAATTTCTTCCCAACTATGGGGGTAAAACTTCAACTTCAGAAATATATTTGAAGCTATATACAATCTATTGTAAAATGCCAGGACCCTAATACTTTACTAGGTTATTTGCTCTGCTAAATAAAGCAGACCAACACTGTTTTGGATTCCAAAAGCACCGCATTGTAAGTAATAGATTCTTTTTTTTCCCAATTTTTATTTGACATGGACAATGCACATTAATATACATAAAAATGTAAATGTGCCTGAATTAGCCAAAATGGCTATTTTGCATCTGTTGTCCATGGACCGATGTTAAAAGGCCAGATGCACCTAACAAAAACTATGCACACATAATTATACAAGTATAAAAGGTAAAAAGACACATAACACATAAAAAAAGCACGGGGCAAGGGTGATAGAAATAGGACAGACACCAGATAAAACTAATAAACAGAGGAATTAGCAGTGTGATATTGTGTTTGTATTGTTTAATGTTGAACGGGCTGGTTGCTGATTAGCCACTTCTTTAGATTGGATTTGAATGTATAATATGTTTTCATCTCTCTAATGTAGGATGGTATTGTGTTCCACTCATGTGCAACTCTAAAAAAGAAAAGAAAAGGCAGATTGGCCAAAACTGCTTTTCCTTAGCTGAATTATACAGTCTCCTCTTACTGCACTCCGTCTAGATTTGTACATGAATGAACCTGTTTTTAGGAATTGACTTAAAACTGAAGGAGCCAGTCCATTAATAATCTTATACACCAAGCAGGAATTTGTGTATCTCACCAAGTTTTCCCATCTCAGTAATTTATATTTTGTTAAAATAAGACAGTGGTGATGATGTCTGGGCTTTTTATCAAGACCTTTGAGGGTCTGGTTGTACAGTGAGTGAATAGACATGAGAGAAGTGGTACTGGCCTGAGACCAGGTTGTTAAAAAACAATATGTAATGTGAGAGAAGATCATTGAGTGATATACACAATTGTAGCCTCTGTAGACATACAATTGCGGACGTGTCTAAAGGTTGAATGTGACTCGCTGACAAACCTTTTTTATTTGAGCTTTAAATGATAACTTATTGTCAATTAGCACGCCAAGATACTTAAACTCAGAGACGAGCTGCAGTCTCTCCCCTGCCACAAATACATCTGGCTCCGTGATGTTTTTTTGTTTTTTTTAACTTACTAAAAAACATACACACTGTTTTGGACACATTCAGTTGTAGACAATCTTGTTTTAACCATGCAGTAATATGTTGCATCAAATTTGTCAGCTGATCTGCAGCCTGAACTGCACCATGTACGAAGATCACTGTATCATCTGCATACATTTGAGTGTTGACATTAGGGCAGACAGTTGGCAGATCATTTACATACAGTGTAAATAAAAGTGGACCCAGTATAGATCCCTGTGGGACACCAGTAGGCATGCCAAGGGATTGTGATTGATGATATTTCACTCTAACAAACTGTGACCTATTCGCTAGATATGACCCAATCCAATTAATGGCACATGTAGAAAAATTAAATGTATATAATTTAGATCAAAGTACCCCATGATTGATGGTATCAAATGCCCTTTTAAAATCTAAAAAAATAGCTCCTACAATCCTTCCTTGGTCTAATAAAGATTTTACTTTTTCCAACAAAAAAAAAGAAGCAATTAGCTGTCTCAGTTGAGTGTTTAGCATGAAAGCCAATCTGCATTGGGTGCAGAGGGGTGGAACATGTGTTTAAAAATGCAACAATTTGTTCAGCTATGAGTTTTTCAGCAACCTTGGATACCACAGGAAGGATGCTAATCGGTCTGTAGTTACAGGCAGAGAAACTATCTCCACCTTTAAAAACTGGGGAGACAGCCGCCAGTTTCCAAACACTTGGAAATATACCTTCTGTAAATGAATGGTTTACCATTTTTGTGATGGGGCGGACCAGAGATGTAGACAGCTCTTTAAGCACAAGTGCGTTCATGCCAGTGACATCCTTAGCTCTTGAAGACTTGAGAGAACCTATCACTCTCATGACATCTGCCTCAGTAATATCGTTAATATTGAATATGGGTCCTGTTGGTATGGTTTGTGAGATATTATTCCTGTGTTCAGTGCCAAAGGACTAAACAATTGTAGCTACTGAATCAACAAAATAATTATTAAGTGCATGGGCTACCTCCACTACACAGTTACTGGTGCATCAAAAATATCTGGCGCTGGCCTTCACAGGCCTAAAGAGACTTTGGCCTGTCAAGCAGCTTACACAAAGCAATGATAATATCACTTTTACTTTCCAAAAAAAAAAAAACCCCCAATGCTAAAGAAAGCAACTGCATCATGGCCAGTGTTCCAAATCTTCTCTGCCAAGCGTTGTGCACGCACAGCGTGAATAGACAAGCTGACAGCTGCCCTGTCTGCTGGCGCATCGACATGCTGTTTTGTTAATGTGACAGCAAAATTTCTGAGATATTTTGACACTCTGCCAACTGCATGAATATCAAATATCCATGACGTAAACCGCACAAGAGCAAAGGAAAACGGATTACTGCTGTTGTTGATTGATTATATAGCAGTCAGAAATAAGTGTTACTCGTGTATTGCTAAGTTTAACAACCTCATTTGTTGCCACATTATGTACTAAATGATTTATGTGCTGGCATTAAAGTTGCCCTAAATGATTTTTTTTTTTTCTGCCATTAGATGTGGCACTACCTCTATTTTCAGAATCAAAACAAAGCTTCCCTCCTCGGCCACTCCTCCCCAACCCTCTTCCCTCCCTCCTCTGCATTGGGCAGAACGGTCGGCAGTTGGAGCCTTTTAACAGGTCTAACTTCTCTCCGTGAGAAAAGCCAGATCCGTGTGGATCGTAGTCCAACCACATTCTTGGTCAGAGACATTTTTAGCTTCTAAATGTGATTTTTGAACATATTTCAGGAAAGCCGCTGCCGTCCAATGTCTTGAAAAAAAAAATTCAACAACTATTCTTCTTCTTCTTCTTCTTGATACTGTATACGTACACAGCTCCCGCTGTGTGTCAGTTTGTGATTCCTAAATGTGGTGGTAACCTACTGGACCATGTTTTTATGGCATCAGTCACCAACTCTCTCTCTCCTGCTGCTGCTGATGATGTTTAACTGGTGGTTCTGTTGCCAGATCCTGTAATGGAAAACCCACGCGTCCACATGTTACTGTAGTTTCTTTCTCCTCCTTATTTCACAGCAAAAAACTGCTGCTGCTTTCACCTCAAACCACCCAATCAGAACGACAGCTGCATCTAAACAGAATTTCATTCAGAATCAAATTGGATTTTTAAAAAAAATTACTTTTGAATGTAATCCATGAGGCCAATGGGGCAGCAATCCGGGAGTTAAAAATGTGCCATATGCTCAAAATAGCAAAAAACAAGGGAAAAAAGCCCCGTTAACAACCTCCTTTTAAAATCATCGACACAATAGTGGCAAGGCAGGATTGATGCATTTTCTGTCTAATGTACAAGCCCAGACATGTCCAGCAGGTGGCAGTGTTCAGCTGGTGGCAGGCAGGTCTATGGGATGTTATTTAAGCTAAACAAAGTTGCATTTTCATTTCATGTGGTGCATCAAATTTCATCAAATTGTAATGAGCTTATCCTCATTATGTGCCCTTTTAATTTGGTGAGTTACAAAATGATTGCATGTGTTGTTTTTTAGTTATGGTTTTAACAACCTGAAGGGGATGTCGGGTCCGGTTTGAGAGCGTGTGCTGGTCACCGCATCCATCACACTATAGAACCGTCTTGGATCCTGGATGGCAACCACCCAGGCAGACAACCGGTCCATCCCCACCTTTCTAAAGTAACCATCTATCTGCTGCAGCCAGGTGAAAGGTGGGCGTGTCCTTGGCCTTCTCCATCCACTGGGATCCTCAGTGTTCTAGCTGATGTTTCCTCACAATGCAAGAGTGACACTCCTCATCTGAGTCTCCCTAAGGAGGGGATGCGATGAGCTCACTTATTTATCTATCCATCTTTCTTCACTCACTGCATTTTACAGGATACATTCCGAGGTTTTTTTTCCCCCCAAAGCTTCAAGATGCTGCTGAAAAGAAGGAAAAAGAAAACAGACCTCAGATAGTCATTAAAAAAAAAACAAGGAAAACATAAATTCGTGTCCATATCCAGAAACAGTTCAAATCCCTTATATTTTTTACCCCAAGAAGGTCAAAACGCCCACATGGGGGAATTTATGAACCGCGAGTATGTGCGTCTACGTCCATCTGGAGCTAGATCTCAGTGACCACTCTGTGGATTTCCTTCATACTTTGAATGATGTTGTGTCCTCTTTGGGATCGGTTCTGGGCACACTGCCAATTTTTAGCCATAAAATGTTGAAATTCCATACTATAAATTTAGACTGGGACATTTATTGACCCATACATACTTTGTTGTTTCGAGAAAAAAAAAAAACCAAAAAACTTATTATACTCTGATGGCACTTATGCTGTCATTGGTGTTAAATGTAACTCTCGAATTTAACTTGTTTTTGTTTTGAAGAGTAACAGAAACTTTTCTCTCTGGTCCTGTTTAAAATGACATTTTCTATCATAATTGCGCTGAGATTGTGGTGTACGCCGCTGTCAGAGTTGACTTTGAGTTGGATTTCCATGACGACGGCATACACACGGGTCTATTGCAGTCCGTGTAACTGTCCTCCGCTTAACATCCACAGCAGTGATGATAAATCTTTATTTTTAGTCCATTATTCCAGTGCAGATCTGGGAAAGGCTTTATAATAAGGTTTATGTACTAAGCAGTAGTTAACTGGTAATAAGGCCATTATAAGCCCTTATGTAATGCTTATTAACAGTATGTGTTAAAAAAAAGATTGTATGTGTTAGTAATTGAATTATTACTGTTAGATTATAAGGTATTTCTCTCACTTTAGATCCTGTAGCTACAAGAGGATGTTTTAATCTCAATAAAGCAACAAAAAAAAAAAGCTCAGTAAAGGTGAAACATATGAAAGAACAACATGTTAAGTTTTACTCATCTCTGATCTGATTGGCTGAGAACCCTCATTGATAAAAGTCAATACATGTGTTTGTGTTGCTGCTGTAAGAAACTCATAAGAGTCAGGTTTTATTAAGGGTCTTAAGCGGGTTAGAAACTGTTAACAGGTTTCTTACAGGTGCTTATGAATGTCTGTTGCAATAACATCTTTATTATGCCAATATTAACACTTAAATATTCTTGTTAACATAAAATAGCATTAATAAGCATGTTATAAGGACTAATTACTAATTAATTAACGCTTATTACAAGGGCTTTAATATCAAGTGTTACTCATGTCTGATATTTTTAGTGTGAGACGTTCTGATTATTTGGACCAACATGGAGCTTCGTCCGCTTTAATGCGTGTTTTTTATTTGTCGCCGTTTCCTGCATGTGTTTGTGCGTTTCACACGACACAAAAGCAAATGGAAACAAAGGTTTTGGCGGAAAAGTGTGAGAGGGTTGACATCGCGCCAACATCTGCAGGCCCACTCCCACATTCATGGAATTCCGTGAGAAATGTTGGTTCTCCGCGTGAAGGCGGGGGCCGACCCGAGGAGCGAGGGGACCTTCTGAATCACCCCCATTCCACTCCGATATTGTGCGCCTGGTTGTTTTTTTTCTTCTTCTGTACTTTCTCTCACTGATAAACTGTGCAGAGGAAATGAGTTTCAGTCGCAGAGAGAGCGAGCGGCCGAGTGAGGGAGGGACGGCATGGTTTTCATTTAGCCATCTTTATGAGTCAGGACGAAGATAGCCGGGTCAGGGAGGAGCTGCGCGGGAGGAGAGGAGGGAGTTCGCTTGTCTGGTTGATCTATGACAAATTCATGTAGGAAACACGGGCAGATGGGAATTGGATTCTTCCCTTCTTGGTGGAATGGCGATGGCAGGGTTTGTTTTTTTTTTCCTCCGTTCCTGCTCCAGGCGATGAGGTTATGGATGTGGACAGGTGTGAAGACTGACGATGAATAGTGATGTTGTTGGGCTGGGTGCTGACACAAAGCGAGTGCTGCGCTGTGATTATGACGACTGTAGGAGGTCTGACCCTCGCGTCACACTTCACAAGGCCCTGTCAGCTGCGAAACACAAAATAAACTTTTTGGCTCTTGTGGTTTGGATCTACTTTACATGACGCAGCACAGGATGTCAAAGATTACCGCGCAGAGCAGGGGTGCGCCGATCCAAAAGCGTGGATTGGTATCGGTCTGATATTGGCCAAAATGACTGGATCATATATCGGAAATGAAAGAAAAACAAAATCCAATCTTACATTGGATGTGGGCTATGTTTCCTTTTAGAGGAGGAGAATACTTGTTTCACGGTTTGAGTTGACTGTCCAAAATTGGACCACTTTAAGCCCCCTCCTCACTTTCACGGACAGGCATCCTGGAAGCTCACAGTTTGAAACCAGGTTGTTAACTTGGAAATCCTTAGTGTGTCCGGGAGGGTGTCTGGGATTAACCATTTTCCGTGCACACAAACATGGAACAGAGTAAAACTTGTGTGGTCTTCGTATTAACCCCTTCTTCATATGTGATCATTTGTTCTTTCTCTACAAAGCAAAGCAGGTGGCTCTATGGGACAGGAGTTGGATTAATAATATATAGACTTGGGCGACACAGTGTCTTAGTGGTTAGCACTGTTGCCTCACAGTGAGAAGGTCCCAGGTTCTCGTCCGACCTGGTCCTTTCTAGAGCTCAACTGATATGGCTTTTTTTGGGGCCGATACGATACCGATATTAGGGAGTAAAAACAACCCGATATATCTGCCGATATATCGGGTTCAGTGTTCATTTTTCATTAATTTTTCCAAAATATGCCAAACATATTAGATTTATACAGAAATCCAGCTGTCTGGGATCGTATTCCGTCATCTTGG
>OMMV01207799.1:0-13089 GCA_900302635.1 Chatrabus melanurus | reverse complement strand
AATCTGACAAAATTAGAGCATTTGTTACTTCTCAATATTAATGTTAGAAACACTTGGGAGTTGTACCTGTGGGCATGAAGACAGTGAGGACTACGGCAATCTGACATCCCCAACGATCTTGACCTTCACCCAAATGATTGACCTTTAGCTGACCTTGCCAGGGAAATTCTGGAATCCAGCTAAGTGTGTGCCACATCTGATCCAAATTTAGCTGAAAATCAAATTCCTTGATCTTGACCTTTGCCAAAATGAATTCTTTAAGGGCAATTTTATGGTCAACCTTCACTGACATACCAAGTCTAGCTGAGATCAGCAAAAGCACCTGGGAGGAGTAGGCCAACAAACAGACAGGCAGGCGTGACCTTGACCCCAATGATTGACCTTTGGTAAATTTGACCTTGCTGGGCAATTCTGGAACCCACCTCCATATGTGTTCCAAGTTTGGTGCAAATCAGAGTGAAAAACAAATATTTTGCCCATTGACCCCCAATGTACCTGACCCCAATGACTGACCGTTGGCAAATTTGACCTTGCCTGGGCAATTCTGGAACCCACCTACATATGTGTGCCAAGTGTGATGCAAATCGGAGTGAAAAAAAACCCTGAAATTTTGACCTTTAACTCCAATGACCTTGCCCTCAATGACTGACCTTTCTTTGGTAAATTTGATGTCACCTGGGCAATTCCAGAACCCACCTACATATGTGTACCAAGTTTGGTGGACATCGGAGTGAAAAGTAAAATTTTGATCTTTGACCACGATGACCTTGACCTTTGCTAAAACAAACCCTTTAAGGGCAATTCTGGGCTCCACCTTCAGCCACATATCAAGTTTGGCTGAAATCAGCCCAAGGACCTGGGAGGAGTAGGGGAACAGACGGACAGACAAACGGTGCTCAACTTAGAGTAAAATGCAAGTTCTTTCAGGGTCGCCACAGTGGATCCGAATGTTTATTTGGCCCAAGTTTTACGCTGGATGCCCTTCCTGATGCAACTCCACATTACATAGAGAATGAGCAAGGGTGGTCTTGAACCAGGAACCTTGAGTTTTGGAAGCAAGTGCACTGACCACTTGGCCACCACGCTGCTCATCACTCAAACAAGAGTATGATGATTAAAATGAATACATAGTGTTTAAATCTCGTTGGGTAGATACAGATTATTACACAATAAGTCAAGTCAATTCATCTATACAACACCAAATCACAACATAAGTCACCCCAAGGCGCTACACACGACTAAGGTTTAAACTTTACCCACCCCCTGAGCAAGCATACTGGCAATAGTGGGAAGGAAAAACTGCCACAGACGTTTTTTGATTATAGGTGACAACAGACTTTACAGCAAGAAGAAATGTTATGACATATTTTCCTCCACATACTAGCTGACAAACAAATTGCAGCCACCTGTGTCAGATAGTGTTTCGGTTCTACTCTGCTTGTTTTGCACGTCTGGGGCAGCGTTGTGCTGTTTGTGAGTGAATAAAGTGAAGCATTCAATGTGCAGAAAATTACGCAAGGGAGTGCCTCGTCATTAAGTAATCATGCTGCCATCTCACCCCGCCAAGAAAAAAAAAACACTCTAGAGCTGCCTCTGCATGCACAGCAACATAAAAGCTATGTCCAAAGAAATGGTGGGACAGGGGGCGCTGTAGAGCTAACTGTCGATTAACTGGAAATGGCGACTGTTTGTCTCGGTTTGATATACCATTAGCACTACCTGTCATTAAAGCCATCAACAACCTCTGGTGTACCAGTTTCCCAAAATTTAATAATTTGTCCCACTTGCAAACAAACCAACCACCAGCTGAAGGGGAAAGCTGCATACAAAATTGTTTTCAGCTCAAGCACCGTAGCAATTATTCTTGCCTTGCGGTGACAAAGCAGTTGGAACACGTCTGACCTGTAGGGGTCAGATCTGCACGTTTAAGTGCTCATGGCCTGCATTTAGCATTGCTCCATCACATCACACAAGTCAGAGAGGCATTCGGTGCTATGAGATCGCTTCTGAAGCTTGTGTCCACACATGTAAGTGATGCACAGTTTTGCTAAAAAAAAATAATTTATATATATATATATATATATATATATTGGCTGCTACATGTTACAATAAACTTCATGTAAAGAAAGCAAAAAATCTTTTTGTATTTTTGCTGGTTTTAGGGACTTTATTGTTGATAAATGTTTTCAACCAGGAAACTTATTTATTACACCTGCACTCTTGCCCATTGCTTATGTATATGGGATATTTAGAATGGCTTTTCTGAGGAATTAGTTAAAAATGCCCTAAATGTTTTTTTTCTGCCAATAGATGTCGCACTAGCTCTGTTTTCAGAATCAAAATGATGCTTCCCTTCTCGGCCACTCCTCCCCAACCCTTCCTCTTTCACACTGAGCAGATCAATCAGCATTTGGAGCCTTTTAATAGTTCCAGGGGCTCTCCATGTGGGAAAAGCCAGACACACGTGGACTCTAGTCCAACAGCATTTTTGGTCAGATGGATTTTTGCTTCTAAATATGATTTTTTTGGACGTATTTTTCTGGAAAGTCGCTGCAGTCCGCCATCTTGAATAAAATTCAACAGCCATGGAGTGAGTAGTGTGTACTGCTGTCTCTTTATAAACAGGGGATGGGCAACAGTTACAGAGACTGGCTATACAGACCAATTGCAAGACCAGCAATGTAAGCAGGAGATAGAAAAGCTAAGAGCACAGAGGGAGTGTTGCTTCATTCTCTGCACAGATCACCATTAAGCCACTAAGGGCCTGATTTACTAAAGGTTTGCGTGTGTAAAAACGAGCACAAACACCATAGCTCCCGCAAAAACATATGCATGCTGATTTACTAACAGTGTGCACTGAGGATTGTGTCTTTCAAATGCACAAAATAGCACGTATCGTCCATTTAACACATTTGTCTTCATGAATATGCAATTTGGGGTGTGACCACCTGAGTGTGCAAAATTGTGGGTGTTGAACATGCAAATAGATGAGGTTTGTACACGCAACACGATTTATAAAGGCTAAAAGCAATTTCAGGGGCTGAAATTGCATCTGTAATTTTGCACGTTTGAAACCTTGGTGCTCACTTACCCATTGTTGCGTGATCAATGCAGGCATGCATAGATCTGATTCCGAGTTATTCCCTGTGAGCTGTTTGGGTATACATTTTTTTATTTTCACTGAGTAATCTTCTTTAACACAGAAAACACGACAATTAACATTAATTTACAGTGGCCTTTTTTTTACAAAACGAAGCAACCACTGTCTAAATAAAATTAAATGTGACATTTATTATGTCTTTCTATGTAATAGAAATATAAGGAGAAAGTCCTGTGCACGTGTGTCCAGTACAGCACTGGTGCGCAACAACACACGAGAGCTGACAGTGGTCAGTACTATAGTCTGTAGTCAGGACTGTGGACAGCTCTGTGGACAGCCACCTACATATAAAACACAAATGATTCTCATTCTATGTTGCGTCCTCTACAATTATGTGAAAGTGAAGAGAATATTAACACTGGAGTGAAATGCACCCCATCGTGGAAACATGCATTTGAAGATCGTCAGTTTAAGGCGAGCGGTGCTGGATTTGGACTTGTGCCAAACACTGCGCACCTCCTGTGACAAACCATTTTCAAGGCACATTCATTTTTTATTTGATAAATATTAAATAAATGACATTTGCAGTTAATATGTGTGTGTTTGTGTTATGTTACGCATAACTGCAAGTGGCTGATTGAATTTTATTTTGCTCTTACGGTCATTAACACACGCAAAATCCTCATTTACATGCTGCTGTCTACGTCACGTTACCACCCACTGTCATACACTTAATTATACTTAGTAAATCACCCGCAAAATGTTCACGCGCAAAAGTTTGGAATGCCCACGCAATTTAGCACTTGTTATATGGGATCTTAGTAAATCAGGCCCTTAATCTTTGCAGAGAAAATAGCTGTTGTCTGCTATATTAATGTGTAAACCGTCTTTGAAGGTTTGGAATATAGTGCTCAAATGTGAACATACTTGTCCAAAACCGTGCTGATGTTCACATCGCTGTTGTTTTAGCATAATTTTTGACATTGGTGGGATGAGCTAAAGATACTGTATAACATCACATATTAACTATTCCAACTATTAGGAGACCTTTCCAACAGGATAAGCAGCACATGAGACGTCTCTGTTGTTTTGCTTTAGGGCCACACTCTTTGTGTAGAGTTAATTTTTGGTTTGTTTTACAGTGTGGTGTACCACACAGGTCTAGCAGAATGACTTATTTTACAGCTGCTTTACCTTGTGGGCCCCAATTTTATTGTGGTACAAATAAAAATCTACAATTAACATGACTACATAATTGACGAACAGGATCCATGTGGAGTTAAGATACAGCAGTAAAGACTAAAAAGCTCCAAACAAGGGTTTTCCTCTGCCACATACTGCAGCCACTAATGGAGAGCTGCTTAAATTTACCTTCTTTTTTGTTTTTTTTAAAGAGAGCAACAATCCTTTTTCATTGATTCTTTCTGCAGAAATAAAATGAGTGGTGAAAGTCCTCTAATGTGGATGCTGAAGTTTTAAGGGTTTGGTGTTAACAGAGTAAATGCAGATTACAGCTTTAATAAATAAATAAATAAACTTTTTAAAGGTTATTCTTTTTCCATTCAATTCATTCATACGGTGCCAAATCATAACACAAGTCACCTCAAAGTGCTTATAGTCACCCCATGTGCAAGTACATTGGCTACGGCAGCAGTTATTTGTTTGTTTATCGTCTTACTGTCTGTCACGAGGATATTTTAAAAAGATGTGAATGGATTTAGATCGGTATTGAATTAAGGAAGAGTTAATTCGATTTTTATGCATATGCAAATCTTGAGTGTTTTGGAAAAACCTAGTAAGTACAAAAACAGTAAAGTTGAGAAAACTGTAAAAAACACGCCACCAACTTCAAGATGTTTTGTATTTTTTGCTTCACTAATATCTCCGGGTCCCTCCATTGCTTCTGGAAATGTCAGAATATCGAACTTTGGCTTCAAAAAGTCGACCAAAGTTCAACGTTGCTGGGCTTTGGCTGAATAAGTGAATCAGTTCTCGGAACTTGCTCGGTCCTACCGCTTCATTATCTATGAAACCATGAATGTTTTCTTATCGAATGGTATGTCATAAAATAAGGTAAAACCTAGTAAGTCTAAAAATGGTCTTAACTCAATTTTCACAACAAAAAAAACTGACTTACTAGGTTTTTCCAAAACACTAATACAGAATCATTTTTATTTAAAGCTGCAGTCTGTAGTATTTAGGGGCGTTTATTAGCAGAAGTGGAAAATAGCATTAACTAGCCAGAAAACTGAGTAAACTTAATGCTTTTCTTTGCTTTTACTTTTATTTTATAGTGGTGCATTCCAGTCTTTGCATTACTGCCCTGTCAAGGACACTTTTCAACACATCATTTTATGACCAAAGTGTATGAACAAAGAGTTGTATTGTGCAGATTCCCAGCAGAGTCCCATATGTAGCTTGACATGTAAAATAATCTGGAGGAAGAATTTCAGATATGTGCTCTGATGCAAATTTCAAGATTCCTAAGTTCTTCTTTTAGGGATCAGATGTGGTTCAGGTGACTCATTAACTTTTAGGCTCAATGGCTCAATCGCTGGCTACGTAAGCCTGCATGTCAAAGTGCACCTCCTGATGTGCAGGTGAACACCTTGGATCGGAGATCCTGGTGTCGTTGTGAGTGCGTGTAGCTGTGTGTACTCTAAATCAAGTCCCAAATTATACAATTATTCAACTGTGATGTGTTTTTTCACTGAATCATACTGGCACTTTACTATCTGCAAAGCATTAATGTCCTGTGCTTGTGCAGTGCATCTTTGAACCTGAACCTCCCTGGGGTGATGCCTGCTGTATTAAACCCTAGTTTCTGCAGCAGATGTCTTACTCACCTTTTGGTGAACAATTTTGCTGCAGGTGAACAAACTGACAGAGATACAGCTGGTTTATATTAGTGAGAGACGACCCCGAGACTATTAATGCTGTTCACCTGTGGTTCACTGGAGTCAGCATCAGGGGGAAGCGAAGCCTCGAGAACAGTTACTGGCTAAAAAGTAAAAAGCCTATCACAAAAGTGACACAAATTTAAATACTGAGCAAAATGTCTGACACATCAATTAAAATATGACAATATATTGAAGTAGTTCTTTTTGTGCCAAGAAAATACTCCTGAAAAATTTAGCATTGTGCACAATTTATTGGTTTGCTCGTGTTTGTGTATTGCTTGTTCGCCAATCCGTTTGAAGTTTGAGCCAGCATGAGTTCCACATTAAATACTGGTTTTCATCATCTTGACACAAATTCTAGCAAAGGTCTGTCACGTAGGAATAAAAGTGAAAAGATGCTCATTGGTGGGATGTCACAGTCGTGCCGCAGGTAACTGAAGTAATCTTTCAAATGGTGGTACAAGCACCAAATTTGGTAACAAAATTTTTTTTTACTTCTTCTTCAACATATATATAAAATTACCCTCTCAACCGCAATCCAAAATTTGGATTTGACCTGTTTAAAAAGGCATGATTTGATGCATATTTATGACCGAAAGAAGAATTTCCATCCCACGCATGGCAGCCATCTTGGAAAATGGCTGCCATTTTCAAAACTTGAGTGGCCTGTGGGCATTTTCAAAAGAGTAATGTCTAGGAGTGGTTTGTTTTTTTGCCAAATTTGGTGCTTCTACCACCATTTGAAATATTCTTCTGAAATATTCTTTTGTCTGCTTACACAACAGTAACAGGTTGTACAAGCACTCCGTGTTAATGCGTCCACTGTTTCGAGGTTGTGGAGTTGATATACCGGATGGCTGCTCGTGTGTAACGACACCTCAACAACACCGCCATACCCAGCTCCAGCAACTATATTGATGCAAACAGACTCTCATTATTTTTGTTTCAGACACTGTGACACGAGGTCATATTTATTACTTAATAACTACATCACTCACTGTAAGCGTTACCCTGGAAACGAGCTTCTCTCTGCAGCTTCAGGTAGGTTTGTACTTTTTAAAGTCCACATTATGTTATTCTTAACCTTTAAGCTTCTTCACCCCCTAATTATTTTGTGAGGCGGGGTTAAAGTGGAGTCACAGATTAATATTCTCATGTCAGTGTTTACCGAGAGGCCCACTCACCAATGAAAGTGACTGTTTTCACTGAGACACCCAGAGGCGATGCATGCACAGTGCATCTGATTTATAAAGGATCCGACCGCAGAGCAGACAAGGACATGTTTGTGCAACATTACAGGCAGGCTGCTGGTTCTGCAGGAATTCACAACTGGCAAGAATCTCTGCACAAGTTGTGTTACATCATGAGGAAATGCGACGACCTCAGGTGAAGACTTGCTTTCTCTCCGGAACAAGAAGTGGACTACTATGCATTTTACACAACTTCAGCAATGATTAATTCTATATTTTTTGAAAATCTAACTGCAAACCTATTCATCTCTGTGGATTTCTTCCTCTAAAGGTAGGACAAATACATTTGTCTTCATTGTTTTTAGTTTTGCATTTGTCGGTTCTCTGTTAGAAATTCTGTTTTTTATATATAAAAAAAGTTCATTTTAGTGTTATGCTTTAATATTATCGAAACAATTTAAAGTCTGTCTGCATTTAGAGATCATTAAAGCTGAATATTTTCTATGTTAATGTCGCAAAAACTTTAAAAAAACAAACAAATGAAACACCTCCCCCCAACAATAAAACTGAGTATGTTGGAAAAGTAATAAAAAAAAAATCCAGATGTGCTTCTTTATGAGTCTACAGAGTTAATATTTTCCAGAATTACGACCAACAGAGTTCACTGACAAATGAGAGTGGAGATTAAGTGATCGTGTCTGTCTGTCTGTCGACAAGATATGAGGGGGAAAATATATTAATATAACAATTTTTTGTGAGGAGATGAGGGAAGTGTTGATTAGGGTTTTGGTGGATTTTGGATCTACCTCTCTTTCTTTAACATTGCACGAACCTTACGTCTTCTCTAAAGCATACCTTACAATGACGCAAATGTCCACACACACACACACACACAAACACACACACGCAAACACATTTTATACTTTAAAAAAAGAGAAAACCCAATTAAATTAGTTCAATTGATAACATTCAAAACATTCAAATGAATTAAGTTTGTCCAAATTAAGTTAACAAGTTGGCGTTAGTATTACTTGTTCAGCTAATTTCGATCAACCTAATTCATTTGAGCTCCCAATTGAAACACTTTATTAGGTTGACCCAACAATTCTCTTTTTCCAGAGGTCTGTAGCCTGGAGTGAGATGCCACATCCTGTCTAAATCCAGATGATCCCAAGAACTTCTCTATTGTGTGATTTAGTGTTTGCCTAACTGCAAATCTACTTTAAAGTCCTCGTGTGTATTTTAAAAACAGGAATGTTAAAATAGTCAGATATTTCAGGGTTGTATTTAACTTTTAAATTTGGCCTAAATTTTTTAAAACCCAGCTCTGTATGTAGAGTAGGCACCTCAGTGGATAAGGAGCTGGCCTGCCAATAGGTAGACCTGGGTTTGAATCCTGCTCATGCTACCCGTCTGTGTCCTTGGACAAGACATGTAATCTGCATTGTCTCAGTCCAGCCAGCTGTAAAAATGGGTATTGTCCTTGGCTGGGGAAGTAAAAGTGAGGCATCATTGTAAAGCGCTTTGAGCATCTGCTAGATGGAAATGCGCCACAGAAATGCAGTCCTACTCGGCAAAAGTCACTGGGTCAAAGGTCAAAATTTAGATTTTTTTTTTTTTTTTCATTCCGATTTTCACCAAACTTGACACACATATGGAGGCGGGTTTTGGAATTCCCCAAGCGATGGCGACTTTACCAAAGGTCAATCATTGGAGAATCATTGGAATCAAGATCAAGGTCATGCCTGTGTGTTTACTGGACTACTCTTCCCAGGTCCTTTGGCTGATTTCTACAAAATGTGGCATGTGGATAAAGGTCGACCTTAGAATTGCCCTTAAAGGGTCCATTTGGGCAAAGATCAAGGTCATTGGGGTCAAGGTCAAAGAATTTGATTTTCAACCATTTGGACCAAACTTGGCACACGTGTACATTGATTACAGAACTCCCCTGACAAAGCCATCCAAAGGTCAATCATTCAAGTGAAGGTCAAGGTCATTGGGGTCAACGGTCAGATTTCTACCAGGTAATGAATTATGTGGTTTACCAGGAAATTCTATCCTAAACAAGGCGACCACATCCTTATTGATGCTGTATACTTACTCTACTGATGTGCCATAGCTCTATTTTTCTGTGTACATGGGTAAAGAACAAATGAAGAAAAAAGTTAAAATTCTGACCACAGTCTTCTGTCGGTCAGTGGAGGTAATAATGGTATTGGCAATTATTACTGTGTTGGAGGCTGTATCCACTATTTTGGTCTTCTAGATTTTCCAGCAGTTATGAGTTTATTTTCAGATTATATTTGCATATAAAGGTATGTTCAAAGGACAATAACATATTTCATGATGTAAAAAGTGTTTTTTTTTTTTCTTATGGTGTGTTCTTATCTTTAGTGTTCTAAAAATCTTAAACTATTTTTTCAATAATTGTAGTTTGGAAGTGTTTAAGCTTTTTAGAGTCTTTAAATATACCTTTTACGAACAAAAACGGAAAAGAAATACTGCCTGTTGGGATAAATCTGAGAATCCGGATGTGTTGTTCTGTGCAGGTCGACAAAGGTAATATTGGACAGAATCATCATGTGGCTTTTGATGGACTCACAACTATTGAAATAATTTTTGCTCCAATCAATACAAAGTCATTTCCATCTTCTGCTTATTCATTTTCTGCTATT
Source organism: Chatrabus melanurus (assembly GCA_900302635.1). NCBI lineage: Eukaryota > Metazoa > Chordata > Actinopteri > Batrachoidiformes > Batrachoididae > Chatrabus > Chatrabus melanurus. Next base: position 3,224 of record OMMV01207799.1, on the reverse strand, counting down.
ACACATGTAATAAATGTTTGATGTATCCTTTCATGTTGTGTAATTTGATCATCTAATAGCTCCATTTTGATTCCTGCTGCACTGAAGCAGCACTTTTTAAAGAATGTGAGCAGCAGTTTTCAGTGTCAGCAGAAACTGTCAGAACTTGTTCAGACATCTCGTGTTGCGTTATGAGTAGAAGATGAACCTCAAAGAGCAATGATCACTAATTTGTTGTCATTTGATGATTTTTTTCTTCCCGAGGAGTGTTGCTAGTGGAGACGACAATAATGAAATGCTCCGTCTGAAGTCGTCCCACAGCTCTGCAGTGTGTTGGCAAAATATTTGAAACCTGTTATCAGTATTCATGCTGATCCAATCTGTTTTTCTTCCCAGCATCCTCTGAGTCAGAGGAACAACATGAGGCCTGATGCCCAGCAGTGAAGCTGCCGATGCAGAACTACAACCACACGGGCATCGCCCCCTCCTTTCCCTTCTCCAACCTCACCAGCGTGGAGACACGGAAGCACAATGCCACCTTCCGTTCGCCCGCCAAACCCACAGCCGCCTGCCTCACCATGACTCTGGGGATTCTGTTCAATATCGCGGCCCTCATTATTCTCGCCAAGGCTTACAACCGCTTCCGGCGGCGCTCCAAAGCCACTTTCCTGCTCCTTGCCAGCTCCCTGGTAGCTACTGATCTGGCTGGACATGTTATACCCGGAGCCCTGGTACTGAATAGGTACTTGGCAGGGACCAAGCCCTCGTCTGACGATCCTGCCTCCAACCTTCGTGGGAAACCTGATGCGTCATGTCTGTTTCTGGGGGGTTGCATGGTGTTTTTTGGGCTGTGCCCGCTCTTCCTGGGCTGTGTCATGGCTGCTGAGCGCTGCCTGGGCGTCACCCGGCCCCTGCTACACGCTCGTTGGGTCACCAGAGCACGGGCAAAGATAGCACTGGCTTTTATTTGGCTGCTGGCTTTATGTGTGGCCCTTCTGCCTTTCTTCAGTCTAGGGGCATATACTTTCCAATACCCTGGGAGCTGGTGCTTTATCAGGGTGACAGAGAACACTGAAGTGACAGACCTCGCCTTTGTGTGCCTCTTCTCGGGACTGGGTCTAAGCTCTCTGGCTGTGGCCTTCGTGTGCAACACCATCAGTGGAATCACACTGGTGAGATCTAAGTTACGAAAGCAGTCGTGCACCCACCGCCGCTGCACACAGGGTCATGACACTGAGATGGTGGTCCAGCTGGTTGGTATTATGGTCACCTCCTGCATCTGCTGGAGCCCTCTGCTGGTAAGTCTGGGGAAAACAGTTTGGGACAAAGTGAGAGAGATATTGAAAATATGTTTTTATATGGTAAATATGCCAGAAACTTTATAAAATCAAGAAAATCTGCAAAATATCTACATAGAAATCATTTATTTTCAATCATGTCCTGCAATTTGTAAAGAATTCACGTCATATTTAATCAGGTTTTTACAATAATTTTATTACTGAATGACCATAAGCAAATGAGTTTATGTTGCCATGTACCAGGTACTACACAAAAAAATATTTTTTATATTAATAATAATAACAACACCAACAACAACAATAATAATAATAATCTTTAGTTGTACACCACTTTCTGGTGCTGGTTATACATTTCAAAGTGCTTTCACATCAAACAGCTGCACATCAACTTTTCCATAAATAAACAGTACAATAAAATAAATAACATGAGACAAACTAAGAATAAAAGCCATTGTAACACACAATAAAACTTCAAATATATACACAATAATTAAATTAAAATATGCCACACTTGAGTAACAACAGCAAACCCCAAAATTTTAAAAGAAATTTAATTGGAAAATAGTTCATAACTTGATAATCGCTTACTTTATTTATTTATTTATTTTTTTTTTAAATCCACATTTGCTCTGTGTTGGAATAGAAATGGTTGTACTACATTTCAAATTTACGTAACTTTCAAAATCTGGAGTGCCTAAATCTTATGCACAACAGTGTATGTGTGTGTGTGTGTGTGTGTGTGTGTGTATACACACTCAATTACCAAATTACTCACTCAATTCCTCAATCTGTTGATCACAAATTTTGGGTAGTACTGTACGATTCTGACTATAACTTCTTTTAAAATGTTTTTTTCATACAATTTTTACAGACAAAATTACTGCGCTTACTGTGTTTCCGCTATTTTTCCATTAAAATGCCTTGAATATTATTCCAGAAACTCTCTGCATTCCCTCTGAGACACTGTACTTGTTGGAAACCTCATCTTTCCAGCAAGGCAATTTTTATTTATTTAGATTACTAATGCAGAGCATATACAGCATTGTCACATGTTCCAGATTATGAAATAATTAACTTAAAGTTTTTCATAGTACAGAAAATAATTTCTTGGCAATGTGATCAAAGGATGAACAAACCTGATATTTAAAAACAAAAAGAGTTCCATAATTTGGATATGTCATATGTCAGGTTCAGATGAACACACTGTACTGTTTGTGAATGCAACTCAGGTTATTGTGTTGATTTAGTGCAGATTGTTCAGAACAGATTATTTCACTGTCTGTAACTGGTGTTGCAATATTCAAAGGCAAACCTCAGAAGTCAATTCCATGGTTGAAAAAGCTTTTCAGAGCAGAAACTGTTTTAAAGAAATCTGCAGGCTCAGGTCAATGGGCCTCATTCACGAACCGTTCTTACGAACAAATTTGTTCTCAAACCCCACGTACGCACTTTTTACGAAGATTCTGACATTCACCAATGTTTTCCTGTCAGGATTTTTTTCGTAGCTAAGAACAAAATCTACGCACACTCAAGACCATTCGTACGCACATTTGAGTGATGATAGTTTGTTCAAAATAATTGGTTATGGCGGGTTTGTTCATTCTACAGCCGATAAAATGATAGTATTTTAATGTAATGTATTGGTGGCCTTTTAAAAATAATTTTAAAATGTAAAAATTATTTTCATGGTACAATCAGCAATCATGTTGATTCGATTGTGATGTCTTTCCATGTCTCCATTTTGTTGGTGGCTTTATATCCACTATTAACGCTACTAGATAATATGTGTTGATTGGCGTTTACCTTATTGGATTTTGATGATAACAATAATTATACGATATTCTTCAAAAATGTGTAAGTCTTAGTACTACTAGGCATTAATTGATGCTTAGTAATGACAATAATGAACACAATGTTTAAGGAAAACAGCTCTTATTGAAGTAAAAA
>OMMV01207773.1:0-11144 GCA_900302635.1 Chatrabus melanurus | reverse complement strand
GCTATACCGCTGGATAGGTGGGGCCAAAATAGACAAGAAGTCTATTTTATGCAAATGCTGAGGGAAGCAACACAGTGACTGCCAATCTGATTGAAGGCAATGTGATGACAGCGTGACGTTCATTGGTTGGTTGCTCGAACAAAAATAATCCAAGATGAGTATCATCCCAGACATCTGTATTTCTGTATAAAGCTAATATGTTTGGCATTTTTTGTCATATTTTGGAAAAAATTAATGAGAAAGGAACACTTTCATATATTGGTATTCAGAGTTCTCAATCAGTTTTTAAATATCTGAGTCCATGGGACTTGGTCCATCCATCCATCTTCTATTTCAAGTCCAGTGGATGAGTGTTAGGGTTAGTTTTAACCAATCGGACGGCACGGGGTTGTCACACAACAACGACCAGCTAATTGGAGACATTTCGTCTCCCGTAGCCAGTGCCTTCCTTAAATGTGACAGGCTCCTTTCCTCTCTTATATTTTAATAAACTGGTTTTGTGTTAACCACCTGAATAGGTTTTAAACTGCTGTACAACAACAAAACACTGGTTGAAACAGCTTTTAAACTCCAACTTGTTTTAATATGGTTATACCCAACATTTTATTTTGAATAGTTTTAAATGGCCCTAAACCAGTGGTCTCTAACTTGTTCTGTAGGATCAAGCAGTGATGTGTCTTTGTGACTGAACAAATGAATAACTAATTCTTTAAGTAAACAAAAATATCCAAATGTCAAAGAAATGTAGTTTGCAGTTTCTAGTGTGCATGCACAGGTAAAAACGTAAACGACAACAAATAGTGCACCGTGCTTGGTTGTTTTTTTTGTTATTGGTCCATCAGGGTCGGGGTTATGGAATATGTAAATTCACCTGATTTTCCATGGATCATGTAGATTAAATTCATCAGCACCTTTTGGTGCCAGTTGCACACACGCCATGTCATGTGCTTTTTTTCCATGCACTTTACGGATCGAGACACACTCAGAATTTTTTTCACTCCAGAAACTGACCACCTTTGCTGGAAGTGCGCTGTGCTCTTCCGGTGTCAGAACAAGGCTCTAAATCTGATGTCTCAGCTGTCTGACAACCTTGCAGATTACTTTATCTGAAATTGAGCAACCATTTGAATCTCTGTTCATTTTTTATTATATCAAGACTTTGGTACACTTAATGAAACAAGTAGTTTGACTTCATGTTCATTGACCGATGTAGCCAATCATGGAATCTCTTTATGGAAATAGAAGAGAATGATGAACTTAATTAAGAGCTGGTCATCCTAATGGATGATAAACTAAATGAAGAGTTCACAGGAGCAGGATTAATGAACCAAAATTAACCGAATGAGTTGAACCACATATCGTTTCTTCAGGAAGCAGTAGTGAATGAGCTGACTTGGGATCCAGCATTGAATTATATTAATAATGTAGAAATGTGAAGAAGAAAAAAAAGAAGTTTTTTTCGGCTTATCCCAATTTCAACTTGAAGTCGCCACAGCATATCCGATATGGATCTGCATGTTGATTTGGCACAAGTTTTACGCCGGATGCCCTTCCTGACGCAACTCCACATTACATGGAGAATGGGTGGGGTGGCCTCGAACCGGGAACCTTCTGCCTTGAAAGCGATCACACTTAACTGCTTGGCCACCACGCTGCAGAGAAATGTGAAAAAAATAAATAAAGATCCAAATAAACAAATGCTTTAACTGAACAAATCTTAACAAGGATTTTTGTTATCAAGACGGCCGACAGGGTGGACATGGAGGTTTTCATTCCTATCTGTTGTGATCCGCCCGCAGTCGTGTTGTTTTTATTTTTAAATGAATAAATCTTTTAAGGAACTGTCATTTATTTATTTATTTATTTATCATGTGCAACATTGGACACTCACAGTAAATATATTCATATGTATATACCCCCCCCGCAATATACTTAATTTAAAATGTGCAGTGAAGTTTTAAATTAAGTATATTGTACTTAATTTAAAACTTCACTGCACATTTTATTTTATTTATGTACAACAACCGTCTGCACCTTATTATATTTTATCTCATTTAAATGATGTGTGTGTATATATATATATATATATACTTGGGTTTGCTTGTTTATTTTTTTGCTATTGTTTATTCTGTTGTTTGTTTACTCTATTTATTTACTTATTTTTACTCTACTTCTTACACTTTCATCTGTCCTGTATGTGGAGCTGTTGCAATACTGAATTTCCCCATTGTGGGATTAATAAAGTCTTATCTTATCTTATAAGATCATTGTTCTCTGTCAAACATTCCTTTGTTTGCATCCTTTTGTATTTACTAGACGTGGGACAAAGTCACTAAAGTCATTTCTTGAGTCTTGGCACTGCAAGTTCTATGTGAAGTCCCAAGTCAACCTGGTTCTCATGATTTGGGACTTTTATTTCACTTTGCCTTATTGTAGGTTTAAGATTCGGGACCCATTTTTATTATGAAGCATAATAAGTGATAACTCTTTTAGTTTGTAATTTTTAAAAACCATCGTGTAAGGCAAGGTTCCGAACAGCAATAATGGACACAATTTCCCATTACCATCAACAATAACCAAATGAAAAGATTATTACGTATCAGTAATGGGACATTGAGCCACTCGCACAAGTTGTACAAAGTATAATTGAAATTCTTTGTGGGGTTTAGATGTATAATGCCATATCGAACTACAAGGCTGTGCCAATACACTTATTTGTGTGTCATTTAACCAACTGTAAAATTTTGTTTTTATGTTAAAGGATGGATATCGAGTCGTCTAGTGGGGAGGACAGTACCAGGAGAAAAGTGGATTCAGCAGGAATGACAGAGGGCACAATGGAAGTCACACCACTGGAGATGTATGATTCTGCCAGAGCGAAAATAGCCGCCAACCTGCGGTGGCTGTTTGCTAAAGCTTATGGCATTGGTAAGTAATTTTGCATCCACATGACAGAAAATGAAAATTTTAGACTTTTCTTTGCAGGGATTACTTGTTCAAAAAGAGTCCAGTGGAATTGTAAGGTCAAAATTGTCCTCTGGGGTTTTTTTTTGTTTGTTTGTTTTTTAACTCTGAGAGCTTTTCTTTCTTTTCTTTGAGACTTAGTAGCTGCATGTAATAAGACATGGCATCTTTGTGACAACCAAGCGTTTAATAACGTCTGACATGGTGCCTGAGTCTGCAGCATATTTTCCTCATACAGTCATTGGTGTTTCAGATGTTATTACTGGAACAATATGTTTAGTGATGTAGACAAATACTGATGCTCAGTGCAGCATGTAATGCTTCAGTGGTGTGACACTGACAGCAAGAGCACAAGAGAAACAAAATATTTGTGTTGTATGTGTACTTAAGCCAACACTAATTCCCTCATGACAATTGGCATCTGAAGCCTCACTGAATGACTTACCAGGTCTTTCCATTCTTGTACGGTGGCCAGGGAGATCGAACACAAATCTGTTTGAGTGACGGGTACTGAGGATTAGGCTGTATTTGCCAGACTAGTCAGAGCAAAGAAAATGCTTATTTTTATTGTGATTTGCTCACATTTCATAGTATGAAGGTATCGACATTGGATACGGCTGCTGTTAGCTGGAGTTTTCCTGTTTTATTTGGAGTGAAACTACACACTTTTATAGATGACCTAAGATCTGTTCTGCTGTGACTACAGTACAGTCGGAATGGACACAACAGATTTTTTATTTTATATATTTTTTCCCACCCTGCACACACGGCAAGCAGAGTATTGTAATCTCCTGTGTGTGTGTGTTTGTGTGTGAACAAAATGACTAAAAAACTACAAACAAAAAAAGGCTGGGCGGATTTCCACCAAACTTGGTGGGAATATTACCGTACTTGGATTAGTGTCTCCAGATGATTAACTTTTGGAACATATTGGTTCAAGGTCAAGCAAAACATAGCCCAAAAACATGTAATATTTGTTATCGATTGCTATACCTGACTTCCTTTAGCAGAACTTTGCTGCGTTGAAGTCGGCGTGTAGCATTCCACAAGGAGACAGACCTGCCCCCCGTCCTGTCCTTTCACAATAAAAGGTCTGAGACATGCACTACTGCTACCACAGTAGTCATAATATTTGTGTATTTTTTTATAACCATATATACAAAGTGTTTCCCAAATTAATATACAAAACAAAAGTTTAACTAATGAACCCTTCAGTTTCTTTAGGTTTCACTCATTATCAGGATACTATTTAAACTGGCAGAATTATTAAATTATATATTTTGATAAATATCCATCAATATGGAAAAAATATCGTGATTAAAAATTTTTGCCATATCACCCAGACCTACTTTCAAACTCGCCAGTGTGTTGTGGGGTTCAGAGGGTTAACCATTTGTCTGCCTGTTTGTGCTAACAGGAGATTGCTGACACCAGACTCCCATTTCTCCGTCAGTCACAGCAGATACTTAAAATGTATGGGTGTAACGATACACATAATTGTACTGAAAAATTTCGTTCCAAGCCTTTGGGTCCGGTACGCATGTGTACCGGATGAATGCAGTGATTGCACGTGCGGAACATTTTTTTCTGTGTGTTAACTCTCTTTGTAAGTCCGCGTTTCCCCTGAGCAACTTTAGCAAAGGACCGCATGTTGTTATTTCAGCCCATGTACACAGTGTGGGCTCTGCTGTTTGGAAACACTATGGTTCCTCATTTAATAATTATGACGATGGTCAAAGATGTGGATGAGATGAAAACTATATGCCAGCATTGCTCATCTGTGGTCAGGTAAGGAGGTGGTTGTATGTCGAACATCTCCCAAAGTGAATGTCAGTGGTACAAGAAAAAGATGGGTGCAGTGCAAACCCAGCTCCCCGTTGCAGCCTCCAGCTAATAATTCAGACCAGACCAAAGCAATAACAAACAGCACAGGTGTTTTTATAGCAGCGGATTTGCGACCATATGCTGTTGAGAACACGAGTTTTAAGCGGTTGCTGAAATTAATTGAGCCCCATTATGAAGTTCCTGCTCTCTCGTTTAATATAAAACAAACAACAACAACAAAAAAAACCAAGCACTTTAATGTTGCGTTTCTCGTTTCAGAATCAGAATCGGCTTTATTGGCCAGGTTAGCATATGCAAACAAGGAATTTGACTCCGGTTAAACTTTGCTCTCAAGTACACAACAAACGATAAAACATATGAAACATATAAAAAGAGAGAAGGATTGGTGCAATGTCAGTGTAAAATTTAAATTTGAGATTTAAAGTGATATAGTGCCACCATGCCACCATGATATAGTTCCACCATACGGAAAACGTACCAAACCGTGAACTCAAACCCACAGCATGTACTGAACCATGATTTTTGTGTACCATTACACCCCTATTAAGATGTTTTACCATTTTGATGGTATGCAGCAGACTATAAACCGGATGTTACTTTTTTCCTTTTTTTTTTTTTTTTTCTTCTTCAACAACAGGACAACTGAAAACTCAGTCACCGCTGGCTTTGAGAGTTGCACACCATTAAGTTGTCCAATTGTGACACGGTAAATAATGTTGAAGTAGGGGTGCGTATTGACGAAGCCCTCATGATGCGTATCGTGATACATAGGCCACAATACGACCGTGTAGTGATACATTGCGATGATACATTTTGTGATGCTCGGGATGTCCCGAGCTGATTGAAGTGATTCAATCAGGCCTGATCCAGGCATTTTTCTTGATTGATCAGTATTGGATAAATTAAACTTGAGTCACTAAATAAGTTTGCATTGCTAAATGCAGTTGCATCTTTCAGTTCAGTAAATTACCACCATCCAATTAACATTGCATTATTACTGCCATCTGCAGCTGCAGTTTTTTTCTGCCGTAACGATCGACCCGGCTGTTTTTCTACTATCAACATGTGAATGCAGTTTTAGGGCACAATACATTTTGCAGAACACAGACAACTGATGCCGTGTTATTGAAATTCAGGTGTAAGACTCCAATTTTACAAGTTATTTCTCTGACCAATTTGGAGTTTTTAGGGTCTGTTTGCATATCAGCTTACATATGCCTACTTTAAGCATGTGTGTTTTACTTTGGTTCAAGTTCTTTGTCCCATGACCATATTTGGTTGTGCTTTCTGGTTTTATGGGTGATCTCACATCCAGAGCAGCTAAATCTTGTGTTTAGGTCATTGTTTTCTTTTTGTTTTTATATCTCTAGTAGGGCTGCAATTATTGATTTATTGCCATGTACTGTGCTGATATTTTTTTATGATTAAGTAAAAATTGAGAGATGTGTAAAATTCAATTATATGTTCTCTGTGAAAAGACAAAGGGCACAGTAACCAGTGCTAATTTGGGCCAGCAACAATTTTTTTCCACAGGAGAGAGAAGTAATAAAACATGCATAAATACTTTTGGCCAAACTTGGAGCTTAATCCACATCTCCACTGTCCACTCTGCAGTCCAATATGTTCAAAATGCCATGATACAACTTTTGTTATTCTGAGATGCATACATACACACACACACTGGAACTGTTTGTATCTAACTGTTAATGTTAGCTCCCCAAATTATAGCTTAATCAGTATAGACCTCGTGCAGTCACGTCACCTTCATTATTCATGTATGTTGGCAAAAGAGACACTATATCCATTTGCTCAGTGCACAAACGGGCCTGTCGCTGTTGAAATGCAGAGCACAAGCATAAACTTGCACATCCCTAAATATGAAAAAAGAGACCCAATAACCCTTTATCATTGCAAAGGCTACATATCTGCAAGGATGTATGTAGCTGTTTGCCAGTACCTATGTAAACTGCACTACCCATCAACACAACAGTGTGTCCAATTATTTAGAAACTAGATAGCATGCATACGAACATCACAACAGTGTGAAAGATGGACTACACGGCAGAAAACACTCAAATGTGTGGTTTCACTTTTGTAAAGAAAATGAAAGCAAGGCAAAGTGCAGTGTATGTGGGAACACTAATTAGCTTATAGTCTGGTTGCACATAAAACGTGACCAAACAGTGCATTGTCGATCTTGTTTTCTCCAAGATTGGCTATGTCATCAGCCAGACCTAATTGCACTTTGCTAGCACCTCCAGTGCAGTCAAGGACAGCTAGCCACAAGACACTGTTCTTAGGCCTATAATGAGTTTAAACTAATTAAAATCGTCAAATCAATAAAAAAGCAAGTTTATATTGCTGATGTTGTTGTTGTTTGTCTTTCGGCTTCTCCCACTTTCTTGGGGTCGCCACAGCAGATCCAGTACAGAGACGCATTGGGATTTGGCGCAAATTTTACACCAGATGCCCTTCCTGATGTAACTCCAGTTTTATATGGAGAAACGCACACAGCCCCTGGTTTTGCCAAGTGGTCTCCCAGCCAAGTAGTAATCGGGACCTACTCTGCTTCACTTCTGAGATCTGACGGGATCAGGTGTATTCAGTGCGGCATGTTTGTTTTGCTGATGTAATATACTGTATACTTGCTTGCCACCTGCTGGACATATGTGGGTTTGTTGCAGGGAATAATCTCATCATCACATGCATGATGGAAATTCGGAGTAGGTGTGGTTGAAGTTACATCTCTTGAAATTAGTTTGTTTCTTTCATTTCCTAAGCCTAGGTCTAGTGGCCACCAAGGTCACTGCTACTTGTTAAATGATAGTAAATGGTAAATACTGTTTAATTTCTGAATGCTCAGTTCACACTTAAAAGCATAAAAATATTTTTGTCTAAATATTTGATCTCTTTTGGAATCGAAATGGGGAATCTGTAAGGACTGGAATCGATGAGCAGAATCTGTGTTGGAATCGATAAAATTCAAACGATACCTAACCCAAAACTGAACAGGACCAGAATGATGAAAACACACTGCAGATGCGTAATGTACCGGTCACTAACAATATTAGAAGGACAAGAGCAGGTTCTGATGGTACATTGATCCAAACTCCCGAGTAACTCCTCTACTGCAGTAAATATTGCAGAGAAACGACAAATGATCCAAGGACCCACGATGTGAACAATGCACACTTTTTTTTCCTTTTTCCCTCTTCTGTGTCCACAGCAGGAGTGCAATCCTGCAGACTTACCTGCCTTTCCATGTTTATCGAAATTATTTGGCACTATTCTGAGAACAGCTTTTCATTAGGAAAGAGTTTGCTACATATCATACTTTTTGACAGCTCCTAGTTTTCCTGCATCACCACTGCTACCCATTTTGCATTTACCATTTTGAGCCAGAAGGTTCAAAATGAGAGAATGTTGAATATTTGCTAGTCGCACTGAAAAGGTAGCATTAAATTATTCAGGCAGAATGGATCCTGCACCCCAACTCTAACAGTTTGCCACATACCGTTCCTTAGGCTCAACATCTGAGTATTCAGTGAATTTAGAGAGGAGCATATTTGTGCTTGTGCTTTGCATCCTGATGGCAAAAGGTATTCTGTGCTTAGTCCAAAATAGCTAGAGGTTAAATGCACCCGGTTGAAGATGCAGTGGACCTGAACTGAAGCAGGTGCGGATGCGTAATGTGCCACTTCTTAACGAATTCAACAGGCTCGATATCTCGTGCAGTTAGTAGGGATGAAACTGTGTGCCTGTGTGGGCGATGTGATGTCAGTCGTTTTTTTTTTTTTTTAAGCTCCAGTTTAAAAAAAACCAAAAAAAAAAACCATGTGATGTAATTTTTGGAAAGTTCATAGCTTACACAGTTTGCTTTTGCATTTCTGAGCACCTCACATTTTTCCCTTCTGTGTGCCTCGCAACTTGAGTTTTCAGTGAGTACCACCAGGCTTGAAAAAAGTTCTCTGGGAAACACCAATATTAATTTCAGTGGTTTCAGTAGCTAGTGTCAGCCGTTGCCACTACTGGGCTCCTTTACAAAATGTGACGGTAACTTTTTTTTCAGTCTTTCCACAGCACCTCTGCAGGAACATGCATAAAGAGGAAACTAGAAGACATTAGAATGATTTTTTTGGACAAAGTGCAGCTTTAAAACAATCTAATTATCCACAACCTGTAGTTGATGAACGTTCAGAGACAGACAGAATTCTTGATGCGCTTCGTTCAAACCTTAAGAAGATGGACTCTATTCAGTTGTTATTTTTAAGTATTTTAAACAAAGGTTTTCCACAGTTCTTCAGTGGTTTTCTATCACAGAATGTTCATTGAAATGACTTTGTAGTGCTTAAACTTGAGGGTAATTGCATACAAATTGGGTCAACACTTGTGAAATTTCAGCACTTTGTCATCCATTTTTAAGGGAGCTGAAGTAATTGGATTGTGCATATGACATCTTTTTATTCACCAGTCAAAGCTTCAAGGCTGTCGGCCATATTGCTGAAAAAAAATATCTGGAGTCTTCCACACGCCTTCTGGAAAACCTGGCCTACCTTTATTGTCGTCGTCATTATTATTATTATTATTACTCTATTACTGTAGTTTTTTTTCATTGTATAGGTTTGCCAAGTGTGCCAAGCAAACTTATCTAGTGAGGGAGATAATTTTGCATTAACAGACATCCGTGTTAGCTTAAGGCATCCTATTTTTTTCAGGTCTTTATATAGCTTCATTTTATCTTTCAAACAACCATATTCTTAAGGACCATCTAGGCAACTGGGAATGCTCTAACCCATGCAGATAATTTTTATTTATTTATTTTGTGTACACGTTGGTGATACCTGTTTCACCTTATCTCTCTCCCCATTGCAGATCACATTCCAGAGGACTTGCGGGACCCATTCTATACAGACCAGTATGACCAGGAACACATCAAACCACCCGTCATCCGCCTGCTACTGTCATGTGAGCTCTATTGCCGTGTCTGCACCCTCATCCTGAAGATGGAACAGGCAGCTTCTCTTCAGTCGCACATGTCTGTCATCCACGCTCTGTCTCGGAAGGGCATTTATGTTGTTGAAAGTGATGATACACCCGTCACAGAGGGGGACCTGTCCTGTATGCCCATCAAAATGGTGAGTAGAGAAAAGAAGGATGGCCCTGACATTGTGTCACATCATGACATTGGTAGTAGAATGACAAGGGTTATTCTTTTTTCTTATGATGGATATCCTGGTCTTAGTTATATATAAAATCTTGTTGAACTTTTGGCTGATTAATCAGCCAAATCCTCTCTTCTTCTTGCTTCTTCTATATTTTCTTTTTCAACAGAGACAGTTAGGATCACACTGCCAGTAATGTTGTTGTAGGTTTTACAAAGTGCATCATTTAGCTTAAAAGAATTGATTATAACTAAAACCTGTAATAACTTTAGATATAACCTGGGTAATAAAACGGGGATTTAAAATGTAAAAGGTCATGCTATGCTTTTTTGTTTGGTTGTGAGGCTTTCTGTGGTGTCACGATACTGTCTAACATCGCTACCATGCTTTCCTAAAGTGCCAGCGGGGATTCCCCTGCCATTGACATAATACACAGTATTTCATTTTGTACTTCAGACAGCTCCAATATCAGTATTAACATGAAGAATTTGCACTTTTTAAAATTGCAGTTTTCGTGAAAAGGTTTAAATGGTAAGCCCTTATCCAATCCATATATGCATGTATATGGATGGGCAATTCAGAGCTGTTGGTTTCAGCACTCTTGTCATCATTTATAATGGATGAAATGAAAGGATGCACAGTGTTGGATAAGCCTAAATGCTTGGCACTAATGTTAGTACAAGATATTTACCCTCGGTAACAGATGTGCAGCTTATTTGGGAAGCAGTAGCACTCATGGTGTTGCCACCCTTTCTTATACATGTTAAGTCAATTATAATCTTTCTTTTTTTCTTTTTCTTTAAATTTGTTTCTGATTTTTTTCCCCCTTTTTCTCCCAATTTGGTATTCAATTGAACCCCCCTAGTTTTAACTCAATGAGCAACCGCTCTAACACGGACTCACCGTCCTGCCCCTGCCCCCCGGTGGCCAGGATGTCTTCCGACGGCGGACACGCCTTCTTCAAGCCGTGCCCGCCTAGCCCCGTACCATGACTCCGGGGCGTCCAGGGACATTTTACCGACGGCTCTTCCTGCCGAGTCCCTCCCCCCCTCCCTCGGAGCGGCGAGGCCAATTGTTGCCGCTCCCATTGCGCCGGCCATACTCGGCTCTGGCAAGACCGGGAATCGAACCCCCCGGTCCTCGGGGGCAGCTGCGCCAAGCTAACAGCCTGAC
>OMMV01207763.1:0-11255 GCA_900302635.1 Chatrabus melanurus | reverse complement strand
TAGGCTTCTCTGGCTGTGATTGGAGAAATTGTGCACAGTGCAAGTTTTGCATTTTGCATCACCAGTTACACGACATCATGGTGGAGTGGAGCAGAGAAGGATTTCCTTAAAAAGAAGACTTGAAAGTTCAGCTACAGTTTGCCAGAAGGCACATGGGAGATGAAAGCCTAGATTTGATCTGTTTTGTTGTATGAAAATCCTTCTCTGCTCCACTATGAAGCTGTAAGCGGTGATGCAACAGATAAAATCTGCACTATGCACAATGTCTCCAATCACAGCCAGAGAAACATATAACATCATCAGAGTTGTCATGGATGTCTTGGAGGCTTTCCTCACTAGTCTCCTTCCATGATCACTCAGTGTTTACAAACTGCCTACTTGATACAGATTTACCATAGACTACCATACTGTTTGTATTTTTTAATGATTGATGTAAATGAAGCAATTTTTTTTATTTTTAATTTGATGTCATTACATAACTCAGATGTGTAAAAGCTCAAGGGTTCAAATACTCCCCCCCCCACTGCAAATATGTATAATCACTGTCTCACTAACAGTCTACCTTTCTGTTTGTCTGTTCAACTATCCCCTCACTGTACACTGAATTATATATGGTTGCTCATGGGGTGGGTAAGGTCTCGACTCTAGGCCTTGCTAGAGTATAGCGCTTTGAGGCAACTTGTGAGTTGGTGCTGTATAAATAAGTCATCTTTACATTTAGTTACCTGCAAGATTTATGACCCATAATACTTTTGAATTTTTCACCTACAGCTACAGGAAACGTGGGCCTTATTAAACGTGAGGATTATGATGTTTATACTCGACAAGACCAAAGAGACTTATGGAATATTCTGAGTCTTTAACTCACGCAAGGATCGGGTCACAAAATCGCTGAAGCTTCACTTCCTTCTATAGGCATAAGTGTAGGCAGAGTTTCCTGGGAATCTCATACATCCTGTACGACATGCTGTGTGTCAGAGTCACGGATTTTGCTGTGGACCCTTGAGCACCGAGTGACAACGCTGAGCGCAATAAACCCAGATTTTATTAAGACCAAGGACAGGTTAGGGTCAAACACAATATATCAGTGACAAACAAAGCCTGAGTTCACAATGTTTCTCGGACAAACTCAAATGGCAGGTCTAAAGGCAGTTCAACGTAACTACGGTCAGTAATAAAACAAAGGAAGGCGAGAATGAAGTAAAGAAGGATTCAACTAATAAGTCTCGCATAAAACTCAAGGCAGCAGGCGGAATCACAAGTCATTCTGAGGGTTGACATTAAACCTTGGTACAGGTAGGCTGGTAAATAAAAGCTGAAACCAGAACACGCTGGAAATGAGGATTGCACGGAAGGTACCAGAAAAATAATTACAATACAAAGAAACGGCTAAGGGCACTGAGAATAACTGGTGAAACCATGGAACACTGAAGGCGGAGAAAAGCTTACACTATATATGGAAAATCAGGAGTGTCGCGAGAACGTAAGGTGGAGCCCAAAACACTGGAAGAAACACAGAACTTACTCACAGAAATACCCGGCAAGAACGAGGGGAAGGAACTGACCACGAACGGGCACCGGTCCGAGGGGCTGAATGCCTTCTATAGGGCACACGCCCATAACGGCGGAGACACGAGAAAAATATGTCAGTTCACGAGGTAACCTGGCAACATGGGAAAACCCTTCCCAGAATCGTGGGGAGGAAATAATAATTGTAATAATGAATGAAGATCCCAGGGGAAGGTGAGACTAAATGCAAACAGTGCGGGAAAGAAGATGTGAAAAGAACTGAAAGGCAGCGAGGCGCACAAACCGAAAGTAAAACAGAGCACCTGCTCTGCGTGCCGGGAGGAGGTGCGTGCCAAATAATAAGGAAACCGCAACAGATCACAAAAATGGACCGTGCCATGAAAACCCAAACCTCGTGCAGCAGTCACCGAGGGAGGAAAAAAACCCCAAAAAAACCCATGTGGTGAAAGAAAACATGAAGGCAAGGAAATAACAGAAAATGATGAAACGCACTAACTCGACAGTGAACTAAAAAGAGACACCGTCTGGCTGCCCTGTGCATAAAGAGGAACTAAACCAAGAAAAAAAACCCTGGGATAATAAGGAAAAGAGGAACGTGGTGGAGAACAAGAGAGAGTGTAACAGAGGCACAGGAGTGGTCAGGATAAAATGACGCACAGAGAGAACAAAAGAAAATAAACAGAACCCAGAAGACCCGCGTGCACGTGACACTGTGGTGGTGAGGCTGAGCTAAAGATGAGCGACACGAGTCCAGACTCATACAATGAAGGGTTCATTTATGTCTTTGGAACAAATTTGTCAAACAAGTGAACGAAAATATAACAGAGTCCGAGCTTATTGTTGAACTGAAGTTTTCTCATTCTGCCTGTCTTTTGTTGTTGTTGTTGTTGTTGTTCCATCCTGGTGTTTCAGGAGCCAGAATGGGATGTCAACAGTGCATTTGTGGCCAACGCTGCAAGCCACATAAAATCCAAAGGCCTGAAGACTAAATTACTGCAGATCTCAAGAGAGAACAAGGAGAACGAGACCAGACAGGTAAATGCACAGACCTGGTAACAATCAGTCAAACCAAAACCCTACGGACAGAAATGTTGTCACAGAAGGCGTCACACCAATGACTTAGAGCCTAGAAGTAAGTCCTACACAGACCCTTAGACCCATTGGGTTGGTGCTTATCCCCGGATACCATAGTGTGAAGCGAATGAGAATCTGGCTGGATGGGACACCAGTCCATCACAGGTTACTTCCCCGGCCAAGACCAGTACCCGTTTACGGCTGGGTGGGCTGGGACAATACAGATAAAGTGTCTTGTCCAGCAGCACAGGTTGGTAGCCTGAAGCACCGACCTGGAATCGAATCCAGGTCTGTTGGGTGGTAGTCCAAGTCTTATGCCAGAGGCACCTGCCCTGCAGGTGACGTCACGCCAATCTCTTACAGCCTAAGCAACCTCCACCATGGACCTAACCTACAACCTCTGACCAGGCAAAAGGTCAGGTCAGGTCTGGGAGCATGCGCTGGTGCCACATCCACTACACTATGGAACCGTTTTGGGTCCTGGATGGCAACCACCCAGGCAGACACCGGGTCCATCCCCACTTCTCTAAAGTGAAAATCTATCTGCCGCAGCAGACTGAAGGTCACCCAGAAAAAGGCCAACTTCAAATGTTACACCGTGAACGCACCATAAAATACAAAACCGAACACTCAGCGGGTTACCCTCTGAGGGTGTCACCTCAGCGGGCTGAAGCGCCGCAGAACATCTTTTCATTCATCGGTGCTTTTGTGGGTCGGCTCCTCTTCAAATGCAAATTTTATCAAATGGACCATTCTGGAGTGCGACAGACTTCCTAAACTAAAGGAGTGATTTCAACGAGCTGCTGACGTTAACGTTTAGGCGAGTGCAGCACTGTCACTTCTGAACGCAACGTCAGGTTCCCCCCCACCCACACGGTTCTTTGACAGTTTAATAATTTATCTTCAAACCACATATGCAAGATCAACGACATATTATTTTATGGGAATAATATCATTTTATCGTGCAAAAAGTAGGGTGGTTTCTCTGAGCCGTTATTTCCGCACACAGTCATCGCTGTGATTACA
Organism: Chatrabus melanurus; assembly: GCA_900302635.1. NCBI lineage: Eukaryota > Metazoa > Chordata > Actinopteri > Batrachoidiformes > Batrachoididae > Chatrabus > Chatrabus melanurus. The sequence goes on along the minus strand of OMMV01207763.1, from coordinate 7,625 downwards.
GGTGGAGAACACGGAACTGAAGAGGAGGGGGGAGTCGCTGACGGGTGAGGCAAACGCACAAATCAACACTCAAGTACACAACTTAGAAATGACTGTTTTGATCATTTCAAACCTCCAGACGCCACAATTTTTTTGAACATTTCTTATTTAACCAACTCGCTTTTTAAAACATTCTGTCCTGAGCCACTAAGTTGTTGAGTTGTGTTGAATTTGTGTGGCAGTTGTTGTTCAATCACACCACAGCTGTGCACGAGTGTCTGCTGCAGCCCGTCGATTAACTTTTACCCTGTTGGTGCTTTTTAATAATTTAATTAGCTTATTTTTCAAAAAGAGAAATGCCCAACATTGGAGCTTTGTGGATTGTTGAGGCTTAAGAATCAAACTTTCAGTTTTACTCACTGTGCACACATGAACTCTAAATGAATTAAAATGTGTGCACATAGTACTGCGCTGTAAGGGTATGATGTCATCTCCAGATGTAGGAGTGGGAGCACCGAGAGCTATGAGCCCGAGATTTTTAATCAGGAATTGTGTTTTTCGATAGTGACGTCATTTCATGATATTTTATTGATGTCAGCACGATTTCACTCATACCACGTAATGACAAATGATTAGCGGATTGATATAAGCTTTGGATCTCCTCTTTAGCCCTTTTGGTTGTGGAGATACGGTGGAAAATGCATTTTTCTGAATATATATATATATATATATATATATATATATAGTTTTATGACTTTGACCTTTGATCTGTCTGCTTCAAAATTTAATCCTCTCAATACACTCACTCAAGGAATAGTCACACCAAGTTTGGTGAAAATCTGCTCACCTGTTTCCGAGTTATTTTATACTCAAACATACACATACGAGCGATTACAACAACCTGCTGCACTGCAGGTCAAAAACTCTAAGCTTCAACAAATTGATCTCGAGTGTTAGCTTTGGTTTTCTTTTTACTGTGCTGATGTTCTCTGGTATCATTCATATATATGTGTGTATATATATATATATATGTGTGTCTTTATTCTCGTGTGTGTGTGTGTGTGTGTGTGTGTGTGTGCATGTGTTCCAGTTCGGGGCATTCACATGTTCGAGCGAGGCCAGTACAGCCAGGCAGTGGAAACGTTTACAGCTGCCATCTACTGTGACCCCAAGGACCACAGGTAAACTGACCTTTGACCCCCAGCTCAGCTCAACCCTCTCCTCTTCCTCTTCAGATAATCTCCGTCTTTTTGCCGTCCTCCTGCCTCTCAGGTTTTTTGGGAATCGCTCTTATTGTTATTGGTTCATGGAGCAGTACGCCGCCGCCCTGACAGACGCACAGAGGTCCATTAAACTGGCACCTGATTGGCCAAAGGGATACTTCCGTAAGGGATGTGCTCTGATGGGGTTAAAGGTCTGCATCCGTGTGTGTGTGTGTGTGTGTGTGTATTCTGCAATTTAATCTTTTGAAATGGATTTTGTTGTCCCTGCATGAATATTGTTTTATTATTATTATTATTTATTGTCGTTTTATTCGGGGTTTGGGCGTCACGGTGGATTAGCGGTTAGCACTGTTGCCTCATGAAGATAAGGTCCCAGGTTCACTTCCGACCTGGTCCTTTCTGTGTGGAGTTTGCATGTTCTCCCCGTGTTGGCGTGGGTTCCCTCTGGGTGCTCCGGCTTCCTCCCACTTCCAAAGACATGCAGCTTAAGTGAGTTGGTGACTCTAAATTGAACGTAGGTGTGAACGAGTTTGTCTATATCTGTCGGCCTCTCGTCCAATGACCGCTGGGATAGGCTCCAGCCCCCCCCCGTGACCCTTAACTGGAATAAGTGGGTTTAGAAAATGTGTGGATTATTCTGGGTTTGCTGGCCACATTATTCCATCATAAAAGAGACACTTTAACTCAGCAGAAAAAAATAAGCAGTTGTCCAAATATCTGAGCTGCAGGTCAAACTTAATTTCATGTTTAGCGAAGGATGTTTTGGTGCTAAATGTTAAACAAAAATCACACTATTGTATTTTGCAGCCTTCCCGGAAGATTAAAGGATTACTCTAAAATACAAGACGTTTGTGATGTTAGAATCAGATAAGGGGGTATCTCACCTGCGACTTTCTTTTTTTTTTTGCTTTGCGGTCAATTAGTGATGGTAATCACAAATTTGCGCTTTTTCTTTGCAAAAAAAGCCTCGCAACAGTCGTGGGCTCGCAGAATGGTTGTAAGTTGTTGAAAATTGCACGTGGGAATTTTTAAAAAGTTAAAAATTTCCTGCGACTGCAAAAATTGGGGCTCTGGCATGAAATAGTAGCAAATCTGTATCAAACCTGTCTCTTTTATCACGCAAGTGCCACGCGACATTCCGTAAAGGCCACAAAATTGTCGCCCGTAGTGGCGAGGGGCTTACGATGCACGAGACAAAAAGGCTAAATATATTGCAGCCACACAGACTTGTCATTGCGGCGAGACAATCGCGCTAACATCTCGCGTATCTTTTGCGACAATCGTGTGTTTAAAAAGAAACGTGGAAAAAATCAGGCCGCAAATTTACCGCATGCGGAAAATTGCAGGTGAGACACACAACGTCAGTTAAAGGTCACGTAATAGAGAACTATCAGCATGTCGTGACTTAAACCCACTTTGCCGTTTTTGTCCCAATTCAGCTTCCATCCCTTCAGCATTGTTACAAAACGTTTGATTTCTTCTGTGTAAAACATCAGATTGTGGAAGTGTAATTTTATTTTTGAAATATCAAGTTTTAGTCAAATCTGATCAAATCAAACTGTGAGGAAAATGTGAAACTTTATGATGCGTTGAGTAATTCCAGAAGAAATGAATTAAATCACTGATGGTTTGACGTGTTGTTGCCAAGTTCACGAAGCTATCCACATTAAAATAATACAAAAGCAGTGAAAGCACATTACTGTAAAAACAGCTTTTTAATTTTCTACTCTTTAATGCCGAGTTGAATGTGTGTGTGTGTGTGTGTGTGTACTGCAGCGATACAGTGAAGCAGAGAAGGCGATGGAGCAGGTGTTGGAGCTGGATCAGGACTGTAAGGAAGCTTCCAGTAAACTCTTTCACTGCCGGGTCCTTCAGCTCATGGTGAGGAGCTTCATAACCGACACAAAGACTCAACTTCTTCCAAAGCTGCCATCAAAAAAATCTCCTCATTAAGCCAAGAACAGAAACCACTTTACACTGTTAAAAAAAAAAAATTCTGTTGTTTTTACGGAAAAAAACTGGCAGCTGTGGTTGCCAGAATAATTCTGTAAAAACCTTCACAGAAAATACTTTAAATTTTACAGTATAAAACCGTTGTAATTTGCAAAACATTAATAAAAGCAGAATGGGATATGGACAGCTTTTAAACAGAGATATTTTATTTTGGAAGTAAGCACACTAACTGTTTGCACCACCATTCTGTCAAGTGGTGTGAATTACTCTGAAAATGTAATGAATTGCAGAATCCCTTTTATCCTATTGATATATAGCCTACTCAATTCTAAACACACGTGACTTTTTCAGAACTCCTCATATTAACATACTTTGTTCAAATACACTAAAAAAAATGTTAATATGACAATATGAAGTGCAATTCATTATATTTTCAGAGTAGCTCCTACTGCATCACAGCACAGTGGCGCAAACAGTAAGCGTGTTTGTTTGCCTCCGAAGAAAAATATCCCAAGTTCAAGGCTGCCTAAGCTCTGTTCTCCTTATACAGTTGGAGTTGTGTTAGAAAAACCAGATCAAACCTGTGCCAAACCTGCTGTGGTGGCCCTGAGCAAAATGGGAGCAGCACAACAAAATCTCATTGAATGGAATTCAATGTACAATAAGTAACAACTGTGTTTAAATTATACAGACTTAATTAGTTTAAAAACAGCATGATAATATTAATTCAGCAAAAAAAAGGCTGTTGTATTTACTGCTTTAAAATGTAAATGTTTTATTATTATAATATAAAATTTGCAGGTTTTTCTGTAAGGGTATTTACATATTTTTACTGTGATTTGTAAAGAATTATTCTGGCAACCGCAGCTGCCAGTTTTTTCCATAAAAACTGAATTTTTTTTTTTTTTTACAGTGTACCTAATAAAGAGTTTTAGTTCCACAGACTAAAGAGTGAGTGTTAAAGGTTTTGTTCACATTGTCGCGGAAAACCTGTCTTACACTCTGTATACTGCATTGGTCGTGGAAGACTTCTCCACTCGAGAACTGTTGGTGGCGCTATATAAGAATTTATCTGCTTGCAGCTATTGGCTGTGCAGCTGTTTATACTCCAGTGCCGGCGCCTAATGAGAGCTCAGCACGTCAGCGTTTATAGAGGAATACTGGAGAAATGGCGACTGGCCGGGTGTCACAGCACACTTTATTAATGAAGAGCAGAAGCTATGATGGTTCGCATTAATTGTGACTTAAACTACAGTCTGCAGCGCTTTGATACAAACTGTGCTCCTAATCAGAGCCGCCAGCTAAAGACATGAACCACATCCGTGCACGGTGCACGGCTTGTAAAGAACCATTACAGTGTACTGTCAACGTTTGGGCCAAATGTCGCCCTTCAACCACAGTCCATGTAGAATAAAGACGACAACATGTTGCACTTTAACAGAAAGAGGACTCACTTGTTCAGGATGTGGGTGAAAATGATGTTTCCCCCCATTTTCACTCCCTCAATCACCTCAGTGTGCACATTTATGTGCACGGACACACGGCCTCTCTTCATATTACTGGCAGATTTTTTTCAAATTGATTGTATTTATTTTTTACACGCATGTGACACATACGGCCTTTTCTGAATAGTGTGTAATCAGTAAATTAGATTATTGAATTATTACAGTGGCTTTTTTCCCTCATTGCCTTCTGCTCAACTTGCCTCTTTTAAAAAAACATTTAAATTCAGTTTGTAATTGATGTACTTTTTCTAAATGAATAAATAAAATTTGTAGCTCATAGGTTATGTTACCAATTAAGTTAAATGGAATCATCTAAATAATCTGGCTTAATTAGTTGGAAACAATTATACATCTAATTGAAACTGAATGCATTAATTTTGTGATTCAATGTATAAATAATTAAAATTTATGAGTTTTAAGGTGCAGCTTTTAGGTTTCATTACAGAAAAAAATGATTATTTATTTGTGTGATTGACAGCCCTTCCTTATGTACAATAAGTATAATTTCACCAGTTTTGCTCGCTATTTATTTGTAATATATACTCAATCAACACATTATTTCTTCAATAAAAACAAAAATGCAGATTTAAATTCAGAAAGTGAACTTCTTTACGGTTCTATTTCAGATAACTGAGAACGCTTATAAAGCCTTGGTTTTTTTTTTTAATGTACTTTTGGCTTCTGGTGCTGGAAGTCAGAATATTAAACTGGGAAATTAGATGCTGTGGACAACAGGTCATGTGATCAGGTGTGTGTGTGTGTGTGTGTGAAGAAAACATTTCTGAAATGACAGAACCAAAATTAACTGGTTAAAAAAAACGGGTTAACTTGTGGTTATCTGCTTGACAGGCCTCAGTTTTGCCCTTAACACAAATGATATTTTCTTAAACTGTAGGAGTTCGGTTTTGAAGAACATCAGAGTGAAGAGCTGTTAGAGAAGTTCACCACTGTGCAGGCGGTCCTCACCTCCTCCTCCTCCTCCTCCAAAGGTACGGGTTACCTGCAGTACCACATTGTTCCACCATGGGGCAGTTCCGTCTTCAGTTTCAGCCGTATTGGTTCTGTTTGAGACGGATGGATTGTCAGTGGCTCTTATGCTTCTGCAGAGAAAACTGTGTGTGCAATAACAGACCGGTGGGAGACATGCGACATCTCGCTGCACATATTAGAGGAGCGTGTTCTGTCTTTTCCTGCAGACCGTCCACGTCTTCTAATCCTGCAGAGATCGAGCAGCTAGAAGGTGGCAGAAGTGAAGATGATTAGTCACTTCCCCGTCGTCTGTTATGTAAAAAAATCACTAATCATCAGCCGTATGTTGCAGAAATACTTCACAGAAACGGGCTTCTCTTTAAAAAATGTTTGTTTTTTTAATGCAGTGCTTGGGTAACATTGGCCTGATTTAAAGTTTGTTGTCAACATAATGTTAGTTTCTTATATGTATTCCTCCGTTTGATTATTAAATTTAAGTTCGCAAAAAGCACTCACTTCCGACTTAACGCCACTGTAAAGTCGTAGCTCTGTGAGCCAAATTGCACCTAGCTACATGAATAAAGTTTGAGTTTGCCAGAAGGCACGTGGGAGAGTCTGTAGCCGGGATTTCATGTCGTTTTTGTTTTTTTCCAATAAAGTCTTTGTGCTCCACTGTACCATGAAGCTGTGACTGGAGAAGCACCAGTCAAAAGTAGCTGTACGCAGTCTCTCCAGTCACAGCCACTGGAGACCCCCTCAGAGTTAGCGTGGGTGTCTTGGTGGCTTCCCTCACGCCTCCTCAGTTTTTGAGGCTAGTCCGCTCTCGGTGGATTTACCGTACCGCACCATACAGGAAACGGCTCAGCAGCCGTTTGTCCACTTTGGACACAAAAAGTGATGTAATTCAGACACTGTTTAGCTCCCTTCACCTTCATAAAAAGCCATTACTGTTGACCAGATCTCTATTATTTTGTCTCCTCTGACTCAGCGCTGACTCACACGTCTCTACAGGACCAGAGTGGGTAGGTTCCTCAGCAAAAACACAAATATCAATTAATTCAAATAAAATAAATAAAAGTAAGGCTGTGTTTTTATTGCTGTATAAACTGAAGAGCATCAGTTATCTGCAATAAAGCAGAAAATGTCCACAGAATCTAAGTTGAAATTCAGGTCTTGATGAATGTGCCGTTAAAAATATAACTGAAATTAAAACACATTCTTAATGTTTTCTTTCTCTTCACTCTCTCTTCTTTCTTACGTTTTCTTTTCCTGTTTTCTTCCATCTTGTCCTCCCCGTGTGACCTAATCTCGTCCTTTTTCCCACCGTTTTCTCTTCGTCTCCATTTCTCCTGCTCCTCTTCCTCCTCGTAGGAGCTGTCGCTCTCTGTGGGTGGGGAACGTTTCGCTGGAGGTCACGGAGAAGCAGCTCTGCGATCTCTTCAAAACGTAAAAACATTTCCATCTGCATTTTGGGGGCTGATTAACATGAAATACAATTATTGTAGCGTGTAATACCTGAAAATGACAATACTCCATTTGTTATTAATACATAAAATGTTTGTGGTGAAAGTTTTTTTTTATTTTGGCAGATTTTTTTTATGAACAGTAACAACAATAAATAATATAAGGCACCATATACAAGTAAAACCTGTGACCACTTTTCACCTTTAAAAATACACTTTATTTACTATAAAAATCACTTTTTTTGGTCTCCTGAACTTTATAAGAAAATAAGTTTGCATTTAATCAATTTTTTCCCGTAACTTTATTATTGAGTGATTATTGAAATTGGGAGAAAAATTCTCAGATTTTTTTTGAATATGAATTTTTTTTTTTGAAATTTTCAATTTTTATTTTTATTTTTATTTTGGAAGGGGAGATGGTGACTAAACTACGACGGCGTATTAGGGACACTTATAAATATATTTTTTTCAGAGAGGGGGGGTAATATTTCGAGAAAAAACTTGCAAATTTACGAGAAATAAACTCGGATATT
>OMMV01207744.1:0-10940 GCA_900302635.1 Chatrabus melanurus | reverse complement strand
TTTACCACGGCTGTGCTGAGGGTGCTTCTTTCCGTCCCCATGTTTACCAGGCTGGTCATCATCATCTGTACCACGACTGTGCTGAGGGCGTCTCCTGCCGTCATCATCACGTTTGCCAGGCCGATTGCTGTCTTTGTGTTTACCACGGCTGTGCTGAGGGTGCTTCTTGCCATCACCATGTTTACCAGGCCAGTCGTCGTCTCTACCACGACTGTGCTGATGGCGTCTCCTGCCTTCATCATCATGTTTGCCCGACCGATCTCTGTCTTTGTCTTTACCACGGCTGTGCTGAGGGTGCTTCTTGCCATCACCATGTTTACCAGGCTGGTCATCATCATCTGTACCATGAATGTACTGAGGGCGTCTCCTGCTGTCGTCACGTTTGCGAGGCCTATTGCTTTCTTTGTGTTTACCATGGCTTTGCTGAGGGTGCTTCTTGCCATCACCATGTTTGCCAGGCCAGTCGTCGTCATCTCTACCATGACTGTGCTGAGGGCGCTTCTTGCCATCACCATGTTTACCAGGCTGGTCATCGTCATCTGTACCATGACTGTGCTGAGGGCGTCTCCTGCCGTCATCATCATGTTTGCCCGGCCGATCTCTGTCTTTGTGTTTACCATGGCTGTGCTGAGGGTGCTTCTTGCCGTCACCATGTTTACCAGGCCAGTCGCCGTCTCTACCATAACTGTGCTGAGGGCGTCTCCTGTCATCGTCATCACGTTTGCCAGGCCGATTACTGTCTTTGTGTTTGCCATGGTTGTGCTGAGGGTGCTTCTTGCCATGACCATGTTTACCAAGCCAATTGCTGTCTTTGTGTTTACCACGGCTGTGCTGAGGGTGCTTCCTGCCGTCATGTTTACCAGGCCGATCGCTGTCTTCGTGTTTACCACGGCTGTGCTGAGGGTGCTTCTTGCCGTCACCATGTTTACCAGGCTGGTCATCGTCGTCTGTACCATGACTGTGCTGAGGGCATCTCCTGCCGTCATCATCATGTTTGCCAGGCTGATTACTGTCTTTGTGTTTACCATGGCTGTGCTGAGGGTGCTTCCTGCCGTCACCATTTTTGCCAGGCCAGTCGTCATCTCTACCATGACTATGCTGAGGGCGCCTCCTGCTGTTATCATGTTTGCCAGGCCAATTGCTCTCTTTGTGTTTACCATGGCTTTGCTGAGGGTGCTTCTTGCCGTCACCATGTTTACCAGGCTGGTCATCATCATCTGTACCACGACTGTGCTGAGGGCGTCTCCTGCCATCATCATCATGTTTGCCCGGCCGATCTCTGTCTTTGTGTTTACCACGGCTGTGCTGAGGGTGCCTCCTGCTGTTATCATGTTTGCCAGGCCAATTGCTCTCTTTATGTTTACCATAGCTTTGCTGAGGGTGCTTCTTGCCATCACCAAGTTTGCCAGGCCAGTCGTCATCATTTCTACCATGACTGTGCTGAGGGCGCCTCCTGCCATCATCATGTTTACCAGGGCGATCGCTGTCTTTGTGTTTACCATGGCTGTGCTGAGGGTGCTTCTTGCCGTCACCATGTTTACCAGGCTGGTCATCGTCATCTGTACCATGACTGTGCTGAGGGCGTCTCCTGCCATCATCATCATGTTTGTCCTGCCGATCGCTGTCTTTATGTTTACCACGGCTGTGCTGATGGTGCTTCTTGCCGTCCCCATGTTTACCAGGCTGGTCATCATCATCTGTACCACGACTGTGCTGAGGGCGTCTCCTGTCATCGTCATCACGTTTGCCAGGCCGATCTCTGTCTTTGTCTTTACCACGGCTGTGCTGAGGGTTCTTCTTGCCATCACCATGTTTACCAGGCTGGTCATCGTCATCTGTACCATGACTGTGCTGAGGGCGTCTCCTGCCATCATCATCATGTTTGTCCTGCCGATCGCTGTCTTTGTGTTTACCACGGCTGTGCTGAGGGTGCTTCTTGCCGTCCCCATGTTTACCAGGCTGGTCATCGTCATCTGTACCATGACTGTGCTGAGGGTGCATCCTGCCATCATCACTTTTGCCAGGCTGATCGCTGTCTTCATGTCTGCCAGAATCATTCGCATGGCTGTGATGAGGTTCAGAGTGTGGCATGCCACCTTCCTCCACTCTGTCTTGGTGGTAATGTGGTAGAGACATTCCATCACCTTTGACCTTGCTCTGGGATTGAGGGGGTGCTGGTGGCTTGCCTCTGTCAATGCCTTTGTCAGGGTGTTGACCAACAGGGAGTGCAGGTGACATGCTGCCATCTTTCTCTCTGCTGGGATGCTGGTGAGATGAGGTATTCCTGTTTTTGTCCTGAGTGTGTGATACCTGCCTTGTGCCATCTTTGTGTCTGCTGGGATGCTTGCGGTGGTGAGATGAAGTTCTTTTGTTTTGGTCATGGATGTGTGATAAACGCCTTCTGCCCTTTTTGCCAGAATGCTTTCTGTCAGGACGTGATGCAATCCTGCCATCTTTGAGTCTGCCAGTCTGGTCCTTTTGTGATTGTGAAGGGTGTGTGCCTCCATCTTCGTCCTTTGTGTGACCATGAGGGTGAGCTATGGGCTTGTTTCCATTGTCTTCACCTTTCCCGTGTTTGTGATAAGGGTGAGATGAGGTCCCACTGACGTCTTTGTTACCACTATGCCTGTGATCAGAGGGTGGAGGGGGCTTCCTGCTGGTGTCAAGTGTGCCAGGAGTGTCATCTGCATCCTCATCTTTGCCATGGTTGTGAGTAGGTCCAGATTGTGGCTTGCCACGTTGTGGGTGGTAATGTAGGCGAGATGTGTCACTATATTTTACTTTGCTCTGGGATTGAGGGTGTGCTGGGGGCTTGCCTCCATCAATGCCTTTGTCAGGGTGTTGACCAACAGGGAGTGCAGGTGACATGCTGCCATCTTTCTCTCTGCTGGGATGCTGGTGAGATGAGGTATTCCTGTTTTTGTCATGAGTGTGTGATACAAGCCTTGTGCCATCTTTGCGTCTCCTGAGATGCTTGCGGTGGTGAGATGAAGTTCTTTTGTTTTTGTTATGGGTGTGTGATAAACGCCTTCTGCCCTTTTTGCCAGAATGCTTTCTGTCAGGATGTGATGCAATCCTGCCATCTTTGCGTCTGCCAGTATGGTCCTTTTGAGAATGTGAAGGGTGTCTGCCTCCATCTTCATCCTTCGTGTGACCATGAGTGTAAGATACAGGCTTCTTGGTGTCATCTTCACCTTTCCCGTGTTTGTGATGAGGGCGAGATGGTGTCCAACTGCCATTTTTGTCATGACTGTGAGCAGGGTGTGGTGGGGGCTTCCTGCTGGAGAAAAGTGTGTCAGGAGTGTCATGTGCATCCTCATCTTTCCCATGGCTCTGATAAGGTCTGGAGTGTGGCTTCCCACCTTCCGCAACTCTGTCCAGGTGGTAATGTGGGCGAGAAGTTCCATCACCATCTTTTTCTTTGTTGTGGGATTGAGGGTGTGCTGGGGGCTTGCCTCCAGCAATGCCTTTGTCAGGGTGTTGACCAATAGGGAGTGCTGGTGACAGGCTGCCATCTTTGTGTCTGTCTGAATTCTGGTGAGAAGGGGTCCTCCTGCCTTTGTCATGGATGTGTGATTGAGACCAACTGCCAGCTTGTCCAAAATGCGTTCTGTCAGGATGTGATGTGGTCCTGCTATCTTTGAGTCTGCCGGGATGGTCCTTTTGAGAATGTGAAGGGCGTATGCCTCCATCTTCATCCTTTGTGTGACCATGAGGGTGAGATATGGGCTTATTGCCTTTCCCATGTTTGTGATGAGGGTGAGATGGGGTCTGACTGCTATGTTTACTGTGATCAGGGTGTGGTGGGGATTTCCTGCTGGTGCCAAGTGTGCCAGGAGTTTGATCTGCATCCTCATCTTTGCCATGTCTGTGATGAGGTCCAGAATGTGGCTTTCCACCTTCCTCAACTCTGAATATGTGGTAATGTAGGCGAGACATTCCATCAACATCTTTTTCTTTGCTATGGGATTGAGGGTGTGCTGGGGGCTTTCCTCCAGCAATGCCTTTGTCAGGATGTTGACCAACAGGGTGTGCTGGTGTCATGTTGCCATCTTTGTATCTGCTGGGATGCTTGCGATGGTGAGATGAAGTCCTCCTGTTTTTGTCATGGGTGTGTGATAGAGGCCTTTTGCCATGTTTGCCAGAATGTTTTCTGTCAGGATGTAATATGGTCCTGCCATCTTCTTCGAGTCTGCCAGTATGGCCGTTTTGAGAATGTGAAGGGTGTGTACCTCCATCTTCATTCTTTGTGTGACCATGAGGTTGAGATATGGGCTTATTGCCTTTCCCATGCTTGTGGTGATAGTGAGATGGGGTCTGACTGCCATGTTTGGCACCACTGTGACTGTGATCAGGGTGTGGTGGGGGTTTCCTGCTGGTGCCAAGTGTGCCAGGAGTTTGATCTGCATCTTTATCTTTGCCATGGCTGTGATGTGGTCCAGAGTGTGGCTTCCCACCTTCCTTAACTCTGTGTGGGTGGTAATGTAGGCGAGCTGGTCCATCACCATCTTTTTCTTTGCTGTGGGATTGTGGATGTGCTGGGGGCCTGCCGACATCAATGCCTTTGTCAGGGTTTTGACCAACAGGGAGTGCTGACATGTCATCTTTCTCTCTGCTGGGATGCTTGTGATGATGGTGAGATGAGGTTCTCCTGCCTTTGTCATCTTTACTATGGCTGTGATGAGGGCGCCGTCGACGTCTGCCACCATGAGAATGTGGTCCTCCATGTCGATGGGTTGGAGGTCTTTTCATCTTGTCAGCTCCAGGGTGCCTTTGATGTCGCCAGTGGCCAAGGCCTATTCGTGTACCATGATGACGTCCACTGGGCTTGTTGCTTCGAGGAATAAACAGAGTATTGTTGGGCTGACAACCAATTTGGTCACCAAGACAAGCTCGCTCAGAATTTATGCTTTTGGTGTTAGGAGCAGCCGTGATTGGAGGTACTGTACTGTCATCAGCATATGGTCCATCAGCTCTATCAAACTCCCACTCATCCATTTCCAAGTCATCCTTCAACATTTCTGTCACTGTATGGTCAGTTAAAGTGACTGCTGACTCCAATATTGACATTTGCTCTGGATCATGTAGCACAAAAGGAGCCTCGTCCAACTTCCAGAACTCTGGTTCTTCGAGAGTTCTTGTGGCACGACTGTGCTTGCTTTGTGCTACTCCACTGACACAAGCTGCTAGTACTGCCAACACTTGCCCTGAAGAGTCCTCATACACCAGTTCCAAGACAGAATCCTGCAAAAACATTTTGCCATTAGTTTTATGCAGTCTTCAACAGGCTATCCACTTAAACTCCTTCCTTACCATGTCCGCTGATGTTGATATCACATGTACAGCATCTGGGCTGCTGCTTTGGAGTCCAGTTCTGACTTCGTCTTCAATCAGAGATTTTACCCTCTTCAGTCTTGTTCCAAGAGGTAGCTTGACAGTGACATTTGTTGTTCCACAAATAACCACAGGCGATGGCTCTGCTGTTGAAGTTGTTGGATTCTTGCAGGTTGCCATACCAGTCACATTTTCTTGCAGCAGATTGTCAAAGTAGTACACTTTCAGAGGTTGAATCTGTTTCATTCAGAAAAGAGAAAACATGATTTTATGCACTTTAGGTTTACAGATTGTACCACATTATGTATACTTGCATATTTGGGAAGAGTGGCGTAACTGTCACGGTGAATTGCTTTTAAAGTAATTGCACAAATCTTGATGCAGATTTGCAGTGAAATAAGTGTGAGCAAGGAAAAGCAGGGCTGAATCTAGATAGCTACAACCAATGGAGGTGCAGCAGTCAGAAAAAAATAGTGCACTCTTTGGCATCGGTCAGAAATATCTACCCAAAATTCAGATATCGTTTACCTGTGGTGAAGGACAAACATCAAGTTTGTGTAGTTGATTTACAATACATGTTTCATAGTCCGTAGTTTGATATTCATGTGATACATAGGAACGGTAAAAGGAACTATAATTGTTGAAATTTATTTACACTTGAAAGTCAACTTCCTTGTTGTGCCTTCTTATCATTTGACTTACACAATCATACAATGTACATTTACTAAGCCATTAAACATCTGTCTAACAGTCAATATATTTACTGATATGAGATATTTTAGTTTTGATGAAAATTTCTGCATTGTCTTACAAATTTTGTCATGTACTTTAATTTATGTAATTTATGAACTGAACAGGAAAAAAATGGATCTGAAATGTGATATACTGGTGTGGGTATGTGCTTCTCCTGGCTAGCTATATACATATATAAAAAGCATGCTCATTTTCTTTCTTGATAGTTTATTGCGATTTCGTGTCAAATGTGCAACCATATTACAATCGTGATCGTGCAATCACGGTGACTGCAATATGTGTGTGTTGATTTTAGGGAAAAAAAACACTGTCATGTCTCTGATTATGATTGAGAATCAGGCAGTTGAGCGGGTGCTTCAGTATAAATACCTCGGCACGGTGATCGACAACAAACTCTGTTTTGAGTCCCAGGTTGATGCTGTGTGTAAAAAGGCGCATCAACACATTTACTTTAGCAGCAGCATTTTGAACCATTTGAAGGCCTCTGATGCTCGTCTGTGGTAAGCCAGAGAATAAGGTGTTACAATAATCAATTCTGGATGAGATAAAAGCATGAATCAGTGTCTCTGTGTCTGTCATGGACAAAATTGGTTGAATCGTTGCGATATTACGGAGGTGGAAGAAAGCGTTCTTTTGTGGTTTCTCTAATGTGAGGTACAAAGGACAATGTGGGATCAAAGATCACTCCAAGATTCTTTGCTTTATCACTTTGATTCATGACACATGTATCCAAAGTTAGTGTTAGTTGGTCAAAGTGATTCCTGTGCCTCGCAGGACCAATGACCATCATCTCAGTCTTGTCAGAATTTAGGAGTAAAAAGTTACGGGACATCCAGTTTTTCACTGATGCCATACAGTCTTCTAAAATCTTAATTTGAGAAAGATTATCTGCACTAACCGGCATGTAGAGCTGAGTGTTATCAGCATAACAGTGAAAAGTGATTCCGTGACTTCACAGAATCTGTCCAAGGGGGTCTATATAGAGCTAAAATAGGAGGGGGCCTAAAACGGAACCCTGCAGAACCCCATATTTTACCGGAGCGGGTCTCGAAGTAACAATATTGTACAAGACGCAATGAGAATGACTATATAAGTATGAAGCTAACCATGAGAGAACCTGGCCCGAAATAATGTCTCTGTGGATTGATTAGTTCTAAATGCCGACTGCAGCGGCTCATAAAGATCATTATCAGTAAGATACCCCACAAGCTGCTGTGAAACCACTTTTTCAAGAATTTTTGAGCAAAAGGATAAATTCAATATCGGTCTATAATTTGTCAATGAACCTGGATCTATGTTAAGTTTCTCAAGTATAGGTTTGATCACAAGTACAGGTTTGATGAGCAGACTTAAAACAGGTGGGAACAGAACCGGACATTAGTGACAGGTTAATAATTTCCAGCATAATTAAATGGGTTCAAGTGAAGACCACAGGTGCTTGAACAATTTAATTGGTATCGGGTCAAACAGACAAGCCGTATTTTTCGCAATGTCTAACTTTGACAGCGTACCAAGCAAGACAGTGTCAAAATGGTTAAGTGTTGATTTTCTGTCAGAGGTGCTGCCTACATTAATAGTAGGGTCAACCAATGTGACCAAAGCATGCTGAGATATCTTTGACGTAATATTCTCTATTTTCTCTTCAAAGTAGTCCAAGAATTCTGTAAATGGTCAACAGCCTGGGGCCAGTGGTCCCTTGGATAAGTTTAGCCACAGTATCAAACAGGAACCTTGGGTTATGCTTATTTTTGCTAATTAAGTCAGTTAGTTTAAGCAGTGTATCCAGCACAGCCTGGGTTAACTATGGCATTCATGGATGATACAGGCAAGTCCATAAATAATTGGACAATGACAAAAAAGTGCCTGTAGTGGACATTGTTAGTTTTATTTCAAGTGGTTTAGCAAAAATGTCACATTCACCATTTAGCAATTGAAGCATTTTGTCAGAGCTCTTAAGTAATTGGACAAAGTATATACAAGAATCATTTTATTAAGAATCATTAGTTTAACAGCTCATTTCCTTTAGGCAAAGTCAGGGGATGGGCACATGAACATTCCCAAGTCACTGAATATGTTTTGGACTTCAATTGCATCAAACAAATACAAACGGTATGGCACTGAATGGTAAATCTGCTTGGAGTTTTCAAAACTGAGTGACTGCAAGAAGCAAACTAGCGAGAGAAGCCAGTGAGAGACCCAGACAATATTAAAGGACTGACATGTTTCTGTGGCTGTGATTGGAGAAATTGGGTAGAGTGCAGCTTTTAACTCTTGCACCACAAATCACAGCTTCAGGCAGTAATATAGAGAACAATTACTGAATCAGACATTTTGCAAATGTTTTATGGACATCTGGACAGGTAAGAAAAGACATCAACTGTGCCAGTTGTGAATACTATTTTTAGTCATGGTTTTATTTTGCCAAAATGAGGCAGTGGTGAGACCAGTACTTTACACAGTCTAAATGTTGTTGACTGATAAACTAGATTTTGATACTGATACTGTAAAAATCCATTTTCACATTGAACAGTCAATTTCACATCAAGAATTGTTTGTAAATGATTGTAGGATAATTAAAATGACAAAAGCCGGCCACTCACTACACAGTTATACGATGGGATCATGCCTAGTTGTGGCTTGACAGGCTAATGAACAACGATTATGTTGTGCTCTTTTTATATAATGTTTAAAGACTTAGCTCAAATAGTACCAGTATGAATATGCTAACGAGAGTGAACAGAATTATTACCGTATCGATTGTGTGGTAAATTCACTGAATCACCCAAAATTGTATTGAAATTTTAAGCAGGGGTGGTGGCCTAGTGGTTAGTGCGACCGCTTTCAGTGCGGAAGGTTCCCATTTCGAACCCTGCCCTTCTCCATGTAATGTGGAGTTGCGTCAGGAAGAGCATCTGGTCTAGAACTTGTGGGATCTGCTGTGGTGACTCTAAGTTGAAATTGGGAGAAGCCAAAAGTGCATTATTATTAATCATAAACTAATACAGCTGACATGTTTTCAGTTATTTCTTTTACATCAAAATGAAATATAATGCATCTTCAGTTCACATTTAATTTTTTATTGTTTATCAAATCAAACTGCATGAATCACAAGATTTTAAATGACCAAATTATTGATTTTTAAACCCTCATCTCAATCGTGTATGTGCATTACAGCAGTACTGCCACTAGATGACGGGCGCACTATGTTTACATTGATCGTGCAGAAGTTTATAACCACTGGTGTGCAGGACGAATGACGCGGTTTCTGAATGAAATCTTGGCAGGTACATTTCCAGGAGAAAACACTGCATTTATAATTAATATAAGTAGAAAATGACTCGTCTGCTTTAAAATTTTATTAATTCTTCCTGATTCGGGGAAGGTCTCCAGCTGGAGTTTCAGCATCTCCATCCATAGGAGCAATCACAATATCTGCCCTCAAGAATGGCTCTGCTCCAACGTAGTTTAACTGCATTGATACTCCAGCAGGCTCCTGTCATAGCCAAAAGAAATTCACCTGATCTGGCTGATCTTTATCCTTCTCTTTGGATGACAAAGAAACCCCCTCAACTCAACTACAATTTTTGGAAACTGAACTTCAGAATATGGAGAACAACCAAGTTTGATGTGCACTGCAGGCATTACTGTTGATCAAATGAAAAGTTGCGCTTTACTCAAACTGTTTTTTTCCCTCAATACACAACTGATAGCAACCAGTGACCAGAATGAAGTTGGCAACTCCCACTTAATACATAATGATGCAATATGAATGCAGATTTTGTCATGATTGTCGAGTGTTAAAATCGTGTGTCTTGGTGAGATGAGACTGCAGCACAGCACTTTGAGCATGTTCAAAACTAAGATGCGTCCAGTGCCTTATTTCCTGTACACCGTGTGCACAATTATTAGGCAAGTGAGTATTCTGAACGTATCATCATTCTGATGCATATTTTCCAACACCAGGCTATATAAACCTCAATGCTTGTTGGATTTAAGTATTCTCAGGTGATATGTATTTGTGTAATGAGGGAGGGTGTGGCCTAAAGTGATTAACACACTATATCAAGGTGTGCATAATTATTAGGCAATTTCTTTACCTAAGACACAATGGGCCAAAAAAAGAGATTTAACAGACACTGAAAAGTCAAAAATTGTAAAATGCCTTTCAGAGGGATGCAACACTCTTGAAATAGCTCAGCTATTGAGGGTCTCACCGAATAATCAAACGCTTTGTTGGAAATAGTCAACAGGGTCACAAGATACATGTGGAGAAGAAAAGACACAAATTAACTGCAAAAGACTTGAGAAGAACTAAACATGACGCTACCAGTAACCCATTATGCTCCAGTGCCACCATATTCCAGAACTGCAACCTACCTGGAGTGTCCAGAAGTACAAGGTGTTCAGTGCTCAGAGACATTGCCAAGGTAAGGAAGGCTGAAACACAACCATCACTGAACAAGACTCACAAGTTGAAATGTCAAGATTGGGCCAAGAAATATCTGGACAGATTTTTTTCAAAGGTTTTATGGACACATGAAATGAGAGTGACTCTTGATGGACCAGATGGATGGCCCCGTGGCTGGATCACTAATGGACACACAGCACCACTTCGAGTCAGACACCAGCAAGGTGGAGGAGAGGTACTGGTATGGATTGCTATTAATAAGGTTGAGCTAGTTGGACCATTTTGGGTTGAAGATGGATTTAAAAATCAACTCCCAAACCTATTGCCAGTTTTTAGAAGATACTTTCTTCAAGCAGTGGTTCAGGAAAAAGTCTGCATCATTCAAGAAGGCCATGATTTTTATGCAGGACAATGCTCCATCACATGCATCCAAGGACTCCACTGC
>OMMV01207711.1:0-12873 GCA_900302635.1 Chatrabus melanurus | reverse complement strand
CCGGTCTTCGTGTGTGTGTATATATACAGTGGGGACAGAAAGTATTCACACCCATGGGCTTTTACACATTTTAATTTCTTTATGCCATTAAGAACACAAACAATAATTCAGGCTTCTCTATATCAAAATTTCTATAATTATCCTCTTTAAACTCAAACTGAAAACAAATCTCTACAGCTTCATATAAATTAAATAAAAATATCTCAGCCAAAATGATGGGTTGCATAAGTAATGGCACCCTTTAGTATAACAAGTAAATCATCAGTTTTACAGCCGCTTTTCTTTAGACAAGCCAGGGGATGGATACATGAACATTTCCAAGTTACTGAATATGTCTTGGACTTCATTCACATCAATTATGAAGAAATACAAACACTATGGTAGTTGAGGGTGTACCCGAGAGGCGGGGTACACCCTGGACAGGTTGCCAGTCCATCGCAGGGCCACATATAGACAGACAAACACACACACACCCACACTTGAGGCCAATTTCAGAGTCACCAATTCACCTAACATGTATGTCTTTGGAAGTGGGAGGAAGCCAGAGCACTCGGAGGGAACCCACGCAGACATGGCGAGAACATGCAAACTCCACACAGAAAGGAACTGGACACGGTGGGAATCGAACCCCAGACCTTCTTGCTGTGAGGCAAGAGTGCTAACTTTAAAGAGGATAATTTTAGGAATTTTAATATAGAGAAGCCTGAATTATTTTTTGTGTTCTTAATGGCATAAAGAAATAAAAATTTGTAAAAGCCCAAGGGTGTGAATACTTTCTGTCCCCACTGTATATATTTCCACAACCCACACTCACTGAAATGTTTGCAATCCATGAGGATACTGGCAAACAGATTCACATTTTTCTGTTAACTCAGGCCTAGAGAGTGGGTAAAAAAAGCACCCGGGTGCCTTATAGTAGTACACAGCTGATCAATCGACAAATAAATGCAGCTATCAAAGTGTGAGTCGAAAGTAATTTCGTTGAATGCTTGCCTTCCCTTTTTGATATCAAAACAAGGGTTTTCAACTCTCTTCAACAGTCCAAAAAGGCTGTCTGATTTGTGATCTTAGAGCTGATGCAGGGAAATGAAATAGGCAAACAAATTTCATGAAAGCTTGCTGTCTGAGGTCAGCTCCTCACTGTTACAGATCTATCCATACTTTTAAAGCAAACACATGTTGTGCTTTATATCTTACAAGTGTTTTTATCAGGTAGGAGGTTGCAAAGTTTGTTCCAAGGCCGGAACCTTGGTGATGTATATGTAGTGACTCGATGATTCAAGATTCAAAGATTCAAGAGAACTTTATTTATCCCCGAGGGGCAATTCAAGTCTCGAAGAGCAGTACGAAATGATACACTGCCCCGTGCAGTGCAGATATGCACAGTACAGCTTAAGTACAGCTGAGCTCCTGTAATCATCATACATAAATGGGGAAAAAGTCACAAATACAAGGTTAAATTATGTATCAAACAGATATTACCAGAGGAACATAAACTAATACATTGTATGATCACAACCAGCAATACATGCTAACTGCCCAACGTCAAAGGGTAGCATTAGCAAATGTTCTTCTTCTTCTTCTTTCAGCTGCTCCCGTTAGGGGTCACCACAGCAGAAAATCCGTTTCAGTCTCACCCTGTCCTCTGCATCTTCCTCTGTCACACCAACCACTTGAATGTCCTCCCTCAGCACATCCATAAACCTCCTCTTTGGCCTCCCTCTTCTCCTCCTGCCTGGTGTCTTCATCCTCAGCATCCGTCATTCTCCCTCATTCAAACACATGTACTCAGTCTTGCTCCAACTGACTTTCATTCCCCTTCTTTCCAGAGCATATCTCCACCTCTCCAGGCTAGTCACAACCTGCTCTCTACTCTCACTTCAGATCACGATTCAAGAAAACTTTATTTATCCCCGAGGGGCAAACATCACAGTCCATGGAGACTTCTGTCTGATCTTGTCTGTCAACCTGTCAATCACCATTGCAAACAATAAAGGGTTCAGAGGTGATTCTTGATGTAATCCCACCTCCACCTTGAATGCACAGGGTGCTGCTCCTTCTTAAAATAAGTATTCACAACAGCCATGTCCATCCTTTTTCAAAATCTACCACCATCTGCCCTTCCACATTCCTCTCCTTGATACAATATCTACCCATTACTTCCTTATCACCTCTGTTCCCTTCACCAGCATGCCCATTGAAGTCTGCTCCAATCGCCTCTCTTTCATGCCTGGGTATACCCTCTTCCGCCTCATCTAACTCACTCCAGAATTCTTTCTCCTTCACCTCACAGCCTGCCTGTCGGGCATAAGTACTGATGACATTCAACATCACCCCTTCAATTTCCAACTTCACATTCATCACCGTATCAAACACTCGCATAACCTCCAACACACTCTTAATATACTCTTCCTTTAGGATGACCCAACACCATTTCTCCTCCCATCCACACCGTGATACACCAGTTCAAACCCACCTCTGATGCTCCTGGCTTTACTTTCTTCCACTTGGTTTCTTGTACACACAGTATCTCTACCTTTCTCCTCTCCATCATATCAGCCAACTCTCTCCCTTTACGAGTCATACTGCCAACATTCAAAGTCCCAACTCTCACTCCCACACTTCTAACTTTCCTCCTTTCCCGTTGCCACTGGACATGTTCTCCGCCTATTCTTCACACAACAGTTGCCCAATTTCAGGTGGCACATGTTGGATAACAGCACCGGTGGCGGTCATTGTTAACCTGGGCCTCGACCGATCCAGTTTGGAAATTTGATTTGTTATCTGCATGTTTGGTGTGGCAAAATTTACACCAGATGCTCTTCCTGATGTAACCCCCTCCTCATTTATCCGGGCTTGGGACCTGCACTCCAAATGCACTGACTTGTGCACCCAATATGGCTGAGATTTGACAAAATTTACGGTGAACACCTCTCTCCTTCTACCCTCCTCATTTATCCTGGCTTGGGACCGGCACTTAGAATGTACTGGCTGTAGAACCCATGTGGCTGAGTTAGCATTATCTAATGTGATTATGGATGAAAATTTGCAGGTCAAAGTTCACTTATCAAGAGTTAGATGAAATTAACTGAGAAATAATTGAAATTTTACCCAAAAGTTTAGATTAAGTCACATTTACTGCATATATTTGAGAATAAATATTCAGTTTGTCATTATTTTGAAATCTGTGTCAGTACATGCAAAGCCTGTGTATGTTTTAGTGAGTTTTCCCATTCATAGCAGCCACAACAAGGGAAAGAAATTTCATGCGGAGAAGACTTTTTGCAATATTGTGGCAACTAACAATGTATTATAGTAATTGCAGGTACAAACACATTATTAAATAATTGTGTAAAATTTATTGTATGCAAGGCATTATCCAAGATCTTTCCTTGAATCAAAGAATCATTTCAGTCTGCAGCAAGTGTCTTCAGTTGCCTAGCAACTCCAACTCCAGCCCTGGTGCGGACTAATGCTGTTGGGCTTGTGGAGGTAAATCGGGGAGCAATCTGATTTCAAAATAGGTTGTATGTAGGCGGGGGAGGGGGGGGTATGGTATCAAACTTTGCTGTTGCTCTAGGACAGTTCACCGAATCCGTGTTGGATTATTGTGTGCCTTTAAAAATAAATTTAAAAATTGCAGCTCTCAAGGATAAGTGTGCTGCAATTAAAACAAGATTATGAGACTGGAGTCCAAGGACAACAAATCAGATATGATCTTCTGATGGGAAAGTGATGTTTAGCTGCTGACTGTGTAAGTTAAAGCTTACAAGTTCTCCCAAACGATGAATTTAACCATGGCTGCCACCTGAGCTGCAGCTGCCACGTCCCTGCAGGCAAGCTGTGGCTCTCTTCAAAGCATGGAAATTTGCTTTGTGGGTTGCAGCCATGTTCTTACTCAGTAGTGTGTGCTATCTTTGCAATGGTGGCTAACAAATTCGCATGTGAAATGCAAATGCCTATAGCCACGGTTCGTCTTCGTTCAGGTTTCCCGCTTCGTGTCGGTTACGCTTCGCTAAAACAATTCCACATTGCCTTCAGCAAATCAGCTTCTCTTTTGAACTGCTCCAACTATTCCACTATTTATTAAAGTTTTATGCCTGATTTGTACTTTGATAACAAATGCATAATGTATGTCATGCTTCTGAATGCAGGTAGCATCACAACTGAAAAATACTGAAGCAAGTCCACATATTTTATATACAGGCTTTTGAAATTGTCAAATATTTCTCCTGCTTCCTTCACATCATGACAGATGTGTCTCTGCAAGTTATGAGACACTCTGACAGCAAGAAGACATATTTTATCGTGACGTTAAAACTCATCCATTGAACCGATCAAACCATTATGAAAGAACCTTCATGCATAATCTGAAATGCTGTTTGAAATTCTATAGGTTGTCATGCTTCCTATTCAGCAATGGCAGACTGCATTTCCAATGCACATGCAATCTGTGATATGCCATCTCAGAGTTGTGATGAAGAGAATAAAGTGTGAAGAATTATGGGAAATGCAATTTCCACATTCGACAGCCATATGCTCTGTCCCGATTGATTTCTAATCAGAGACTTAAGTGGAATTTTATGGACAAAGATTATTTTCATGAAGCTGGATACACCTCCCTGATTGTTTTGCAGATATTTATTGTCTCTGTGTTCCATTTAACAGTCACTACAGCACAAACGCGTAGGTCTGTTAAGCAAACATATAGCTGATTTATGTAGACATTGACAAAAACCAAATTAAAATTAGAACAAACTACAGGGGCACTCAGTGGAGCATGTTTCTCTGTCAAGGCACACACGTCCTTTAGCTGTATGTATTGACCCCAAATAGATCAGGTAAGGTCTACTATGGTCACTATGGAACTGTCTTGGGTACTGGATGGCAACCACTCGGGTAGATAACCAGCCTATCCTCAATTCTCGAAGATAGCCATGACTCTGCCGCAACCAGGTGAAATATGAATGAATGCTTGGCCTTCTCCAGCAGCTGGGGTCCTCAATACTGAGGCACTTACATGCTGGATCATACACAGAGAACCACATCACATGGCCAAAATGTCACAGTTGCCTCACATTCCCTCACAATGCAAGTGATACTCCTCATCTGAGTCTCCCTAAGTGACCACTCATTTGACACAAGTCATTCCAGTGGTAATCAAGGACACTCCAAAGAGACCTAGTTAGTACCAAAGACATCCAGTCACCACCTTAGGTTACTGGTTAGCATCCAAGTCTCGCAACCATCCAGTAAGACAGGAAGTACCAGGGCTCTGAAGACTTGGGCCTTCATTCTCCTGCAAAGATATTGGCATTGCTAAACACCTCTGTACAGGGACCATGTGACTACATGAGGTCTTTCCAGGCATCTTTCTATATCAAAGGCCGACGACCCAGAGATATAAATGTCACTGCAGAGAAGTAGGACTGCAACAAATAACCAATAAAATCAATTACAAAAAGCTCATTGGCAACATGAGTTGATGTCACACAGAATATGGTCCACCACCATTAGAAAAAACTACATGAAACATGGTGATGATACTAAAATCTGATCGTACTTGGCTGGGAGTCATTTAAGCACTTGGATTTATCAGGGTGAATCTTTATGTATTTGATATTTGTGTGTGAGTTGAACAAATGATGAAAAGAGTGACAGCCCAAAGGTTAGGTTAGTATGAAGCTGTAGGCTAACCCTGATTTGCTAAAAAAGCTTTAAACCTCAAGATGATGTTAACGTGAAAATGACCAACACTACATATCTACTTTCAACATCCACAGCAGCCATCTTGGTTTTGGTGTCATGATACTGCAGGAAAGGTAGTTCTTGCAAGAACAGTAAGCTGTGTCTGATAACTTTAGTGTAGTGAGTAAACCGGTATGAATACAAGCAAGAACACAGAAATTTGCAAGAGGTGATGAGAGCAAGTCTTGTACCGGCCCTGAGGCCCATCAGGCTGGTGCATACCCCTGGATGCCATAGTGTGAAGCAGATGACAGTCTACAACTCCCCCTGGACCAGGGGTGGCAATACTGTGCTATAAAGGGCCAAGACTGCAGGCATTCCTTGCTACCAATCACAGATGATCAGGGCTGAGGGGAGGAGCTCATCAGCAAAACCACCTGCTGACATGATTGGTTGCAAGGAAAACTTGCAGAGTCTTGGGCTTTGTTACCCCCCGCCCTGCCCTGGATGGGATGCTGGTCCATCGCAGCTTACTTCCCCAGCCAAGACCGGTACCAATTTACAGCTGGGTGGACTGGGACAATTGAGACGAAATGGCTTGTGCAAGGAGACAGGCGGGAAGCCTGACGCACACAACTGGAGCTGAACCCTGGTCTATTGGTTAGTAGTCCAACTCCTATACTGTAAAGCCACCCCCCACCGCCCACCCACATGAGCGTTTGCCAATTAATCGGTTAATTGAAAAATAATCATCCAATTATTTGATTGAAAATCACTAGTTGCAATCCTTACATCATCTGTACTCCGTATGCCAAGCGCAAGCACACTGTACATAAAACTAAACTGACATAAATGGCAAAATACATAAATAAAATACTAAATTCCTTCTTTAACAATTTTGTTTTTGTTTTGGATCCATATCTACATCAAAATTTAACATCTTCTTCCTTGGCCAAAGCTCCACCCTTCCATCAAGCTTCATAAAAATCAGGTCATAAATTTTTGAGTACTCTGTATGACAGCCAACCAAACAAACAATCCAGCCAACAGACCCAAGCGTAAACATAACCCATTTGTTGAAGGAAACAAATTGCTATTCCCATTAATATTTTGTAAATCTAACGTTCTATTAGTTTGATAATTGGTGTTTATTTGGTGAGATCTGACACAGTCCCATCCCCCACCTTTCCTTTCATTTTTTGCCACCCGAGCTTTCTGATGCATTTGTGCAATGGTCCTTTTTGCCCCCCCTCCCCAGAAAATCACTTTGTCACACAGCGATGCATCATTTCACATGGTAAATTTTTAAAAACTGGAACTGGAACTCCTTTCTCAGCATGCAATATCCATTAGGGAGTAAAAAATTTTCATATCATTCCCCTGCATTATTTATTGCTTAATGAAGAGAAATATGTGTCCCTTACACTCTCACCATTGCTCCCCGCCCATGCTTCACCTCTCAGGATTTCGGGTTCATCTTTGCACGACGGTACCGAGCTTTCGCCGGATAATCTGGAGTGAGAAACGGCTTCTGATCACACAGTAATGGGCTTTAAAGTGCTCTTATTCCTCCATCACCTCTGTATGATTCACTTCAAGGAAGTCCAATAAATCTTCTCTCTGCAGAATGCTGGCATCTGCATTGATGTTTTTTTATGATGCATTCACTTTATTGTGGGATTGTGGTGTTTTTTCAGATATACATGAATAACTAATAGTGCACAAAAGCTCGCTGTCCCTCCTCTCCTACTCTGTGTGCAGCACCGTCTCCTCCTGATGCACTGCAAACCTCCAGTTCAGAGTCGAGACACAGCATAAAACATGGGCAGAATGTAATTTGGAAAGACAGGAAAAAAAATATCTTAGAGCGCAACAGAATACATTTGTCCCAGAGACAATTCAAGGTCAAGGTCAACAGTCAAGGTTGACTTGACTGTTCGTTGGGTTGTGGAGCTTTTTGTTGTTGTGCTGTGCAGAGGGAGCAGATGGAGACTTTGCAGGTGGGAGAGTCAAGCTTCTGCTCTTGGTGGAAGAGGCGGAGCTCCAGTGCTTCTATCTAAGCCACTCCAGGGTTCCCAGTATCGCAGTAATGAGGGTGATAAATGGACCTGCACAGGCGACGCTAACCGAGTTCATGGTTCAAAGATTTGGTCACACCGGTCCTTTTTTCTTCACACTTCAAGAGATAAGATAATAATTCTTCAGAGGATTCTCATCAGACTGGAGCTTGCAGACATTCGTGGTTTTGTATCGACGTCAAGGATTTAAATGTTGCTTTAATTGAATTTCACGGTTGCAAACACGGGGTTGTTTATGCAATTATGTCAGAATATTTGCATGCACACGTTTGCAAATTGAGGCAAATAGCAGAAACAGTATAAATGTGAAAACGCTGACCTTTCATCACAAATGAACAATGACGCAGTTCTGCTTTCGCGGGTGACAAACAACACTGACATCAGTATGCGCTCGTCTTTTTCGTTTTGGTCGGGTTCACCAAACTGAGAAAAATATCATCTTTGAATATGGGATGTGGAATGAATGATAGTTATTTTGACTGTTATGGAATAAGGCCACACAAAATGGAGCTACCTGTAAAAACAAATGTAAATACAGAAGTTGGTAAATATTGGAGTATTGGTAAATGTACTTCAAATATACATACTGAAAGCTATATTTAATTAAATGAACAAATGCTATTTCTGTTAATACACAAAAGGAAGATAATAAAATACAACACACTGTGCATGATACGTGCATAAATGTTAAAAACATATTTGGTAACATTTTTGTAAAATTAGTCTTCAAAAATGTAAAACAAAAATGTCTTATGAAGTCAACTCAAAACTTTAATTTCTCCAAAACTGGAAAGATATTGGCTGCCTTATGGCTATAATTAAAATTCCTATGAAAAGCACAAACATTGTGTTTTGGATTAAATTACTGTACAGCCTTACACATGTTGGACAGCTTGTATCTTTATAAAAATTGTAACACATGCCATAAATAAAATTTACTCAGTGTCCACATTTCTATACGATTGTGAAGTTCTTCATACAATTATTAATTTCTTTAAAAAACTAAAATCATTATAATAATAAAAAAAAAATTAGAAATTAGAAAAGCAAAGATGATATACTCCAAAGAGGATTTTAAATGTGATTGGTTTAATTAGGGTTTTTTGTTTGTTTGCTTGTTTTTTAAACTTTTTGTTTTGTGGCATGTCTCCTTTTATTATATTT
The DNA here is from genome assembly GCA_900302635.1 of Chatrabus melanurus. Lineage (NCBI taxonomy): Eukaryota > Metazoa > Chordata > Actinopteri > Batrachoidiformes > Batrachoididae > Chatrabus > Chatrabus melanurus. The sequence continues at coordinate 3,943 of OMMV01207711.1, read as the reverse complement.
CACAGTTTTGATGAGTTTTTTTTTTTTTTGTAGTTTGAAAATGTGTGTAAAAGTGGAAATATGTAAATACTGGATGTGTCCAAGCTTTTGGCTTGTAATTGACAATACTGTGGAAACCCTAAAATGTTGATAACAATGTAATATTTGACATGGTTTTTCTTTATCTTTTTTGATGGGTCAAGAGAAAGGCAACACTTTGCGTAAAGGGTACATGCATGACTGTCAAGATCCACCTCTCGTGTTTGTCTTGTCACCTTTGTGTTAGGTCTTTGTGGATTCATTTGAGGGGTTTTGGGCGCACTGTTCCTTAATTTTAGACTTCAGTTGTAATCGACCCTATTGCATATAGTCACTTATGTAGGGGGCGCACTATTGTTTTTGCCTTCTTTTGCCAAGATTTCCAGGCAGCCGTACTTCCGCCTGGTTGTGTTGTAACCGACGCTGTGTTCAGGAAGCGAGAATGAAAAATACATAAAATACATCTAATAATTGTAAATCAGATCGGACAAACTAAGAAATAAATAGTAAATAAATACCTTGCAGCACAGCCGCATCCCACAGATTTTACTTACGTGGAAGTTATGTTTTTACCCTTGTTGGCTTGGTTGTTTGTTTTACCGCTGGGATTTGCTCTAAAACATATGCACAACTTTTATGAAATGTAGGAGAAGAGTGGGACATGAGTTAAAAAAGAACCCATTGAGTATTTGTCTAATTTTATCAACATTGCAGCATACGACTTTTTTTTTTGGGGGTGGCAGTGGTTATTTAACCCCTCGACACCATTATTATTTGATGAAGGTTTCCATTTCATGATGTTGCAGGGCGCTTTGATGCTATCGCGATTATAAGCCAAGTGCAATAACTGCCCACTGTGCCCATTATTTTTAATTTGATGTAACAAAAATAAAATTTATTTAGAAGCCTGATGGTTGTAGCCTTTTTATATCCACTGTAAATATAAAGTCACTCTGTCTAGCGACTTGAAGCAATTCTGTGAGCACATCTTCAGCTACTATTTACAGAAAATGGTTGACAATGCTGGGGGCAACTTTCCCATATACCCTTATTTCATGTAAAACCTATAGGATTTTACATGAAATAATGGTATATTGGAATACAGTACATACCCACCCACTCCCAATTATAGCGTACATACAGACTGCTGTTTGCTCTCAGATGGGGCCGTCTGTTCTAACACAGAAGGAATCAGAGGACCAGTGTAAATATGGTGAGGGAGTTCCTAATGCTGTAACATTAATCAATCAGCCTTCATACAGTATGGAGTCTGTGTTGCAGCGTGCTGACTGGAGATGCATATTTGTCTCCATGACTCAGCTCTCTGATTGGCATTCAGATGAACTCGCAGCAGGATTTCAAGCTATAAACATGGAAATCTGAGCATGAGGGCCAGGCTCTTGTCTAGCTGCTTTTTGCCTATTGCACAGTTTAGTCAAGTATCACTTCAGCATAAACAGACCGATAGCAAACACTGAAGCTGGGGTTTGATCACATTTACGCAGATAAATTAATATTTTTTTTCTCACTTTGGCTGTTGTGGTGAGCAACACTCCTGTTTTCAAGTTTCTTTGAATATACACAGTTAAAATTGTCTAGTGGGGAAATAACCAATTTCAAAGATATTTTAGGGGAAGATTTAAAAAGTACAAATATCCTTAAATGTAATCTGAGTAGTGACGCATGTTGTGCCCGAGGCTTTGAACCGGTACAAGGAACAAAAATGAAAATCAGAAACAATTGCTATATCACTAAGAACAACAACGAAACCACAACTTTATATTTATTTAATGTTCTGGAACAAAAATATTGATTTGAAATAACGTAACCTTTTATTCCAAATTTAAATATGTTCTGCTTGCAATAACTTAGTGCTGAGTTCACTTCCTGTCGTCCTTTGAACATCCTGCACATCATTGAATGATGGAGAGAAATTTACCAGCGGCGGGCAATTAAAGTAAAATGTGGTGTGTTCTCCCTGTTTCCAATCAGAGGAGGTAAATATTGTGGTACGTACCATTATAAATGTTGGCGTTAAACATCAACTTCATCCATGTTTGATGGACAGGCTGCCATGTAAAGAGAAATAATGTTGGAAATAGTTAGAAAGCTCCAGTTCAGCTAAACAATCTGCTCAGCGTAGCCTAGCTTGTTAACTATGGCATTAGCGATAGATGATAGGATAAAATTTAGCTTTCATCGGACATTTTTAACAATGTCTCAAAGTTGCATATTATGTCACACAGTCTTAAATTCAACATTATTATTTGGGTTTGGAACCAAAAACCAGAAAAGTTAAAATACAGATTCTGCTCGAAACAAACCAACTTGGGGGTGGGATCTGGTTTGAAGTTCTGGTTGTGACTAACCCTTTTAATGATCATTTTAATTTATTGTTCAGAAAAGTGTGTCCTATTAAACACTAGTCCCTCTGATGAAACAGATCAAAAGTTTACTTCAGTACCTTCATTAAATCTATTTGTTTCCGGCACTGTTCTGGTCCCAGTGTGGTCTGCTGGTTGTAGACGCTGCCTTGCCAAGTGCCTGATGTTGAAAGCAATAACTGCTAGACAAGTATCTCAATATACCTTAAATGTGTTTGAAATTACAAAAAAAAAAAGCAACTCATCCAAGCTGAAAATGGATGTTTACTAGGAGAAATGATGAAAGGGCATGTACAATTTACAGGGGGATTAGAACGTGAGCTGACTGTGTACACGGATTTTATAAGTTAAACCATGATAGAATTGAGACAGAAAAGCCTAATTATTATTTTTATTTTTTTTTCTTTTTCAAAGCAGAAGGACGGACATACTGCCAACCCAACATCAGAGATCATTCCTTTGGCCAATATATACGTTTTTATTTTTGACTTTATTCTTTGCAAAATTTTACTTAGGCTTTTGTCATCTTGCGGCTAGAGGCCCTCTCGTCCACCCGGCACAAAACAGCGCACAGTCACCTGTGCACCCATGGGTGTGTTGGTCTAAAAACGAGCTGCTTTCAGGTGCAGTGATGGTGCATTGGTATTGTGTGGAAGCAGAAAGTGATTGCACCATAGATCAGCAAAAACCTTACACTAATCGCTTGTGCCACTGTGCTGCCTCAATAGTTTTTATAATGAAATAGACAAAATTCGATGTAACCTTTTTGAAAATTAACATTTGCAAATTTGGCCTTTTACTTCCATAATAATGGAGAAAAAAAACCCTCATCTTAAACCATGGATAAGACCAAGGACATGTGCACCTTTCATCTGGCTGTGGCAGATAGATGGCTATTGTCAAGACGTGGTTATGGACCGGCTGTCTGCCTGGGTGGTTGTCCCCCAGGACCTAAGGCTGTTCTGTGGTGTGGTGGATGTGGCAACATGCAGCATTGGTGCACGCTCCTGGAGCATTTGTGTACCGTGCATCTTCTTTGTGGAACAGTTTGCCTGCCAATATCAGACAGGCTACTTCTGTGGAATGCTTTAAGGTTCACCTTAAAACCTATTTAGTTTCTGTTGCTTGCAATTAGTTAGGTTTTTTTTCTTTATATTATGTTGGGGTTTTTTTTTTTTGACATCTTTGTCATTGTTAATTTTCATATTCCTCTTATGGATGTTAAATTGTGTCTTCATGTTTTATGAAATAGAGCACTTTAAACATTTTGCTTGAAAATGTCATGGGAAAAAATGTATTATCTTCCACCTGGCACAAAGCTGTGCACAGCGCAGCATTTCATTTTCAGACCCATTGTGCCTACATGTTTTAAAATGGCAGGGCTTTTTACGATGTGTTGGGGTCACTAAATGTATTTTCATTTAGGATGGGCATTTAAGCAACTTTCATAGAAAAAGGGGGTGGGCGGATGATCGAGGGGGGTCGTCCCAACACACGAGTATGGTAATAGGGCTGGGACCATACACTTACCTCCTGATTCT
>OMMV01207685.1:0-12956 GCA_900302635.1 Chatrabus melanurus | reverse complement strand
AAAACTTGCTGGAATCTGGCAACACGGCTCGAACGCTAGCGATGCTAAGCTAGCATTCGCTTTAGCCAACTACTTCACCACTAACGGAGCGAGCTGGAAAATCAAACGTTTCCCGAACCCTGTGGGGAGGAGGGCCACAATATCATGGCCACCAACAAAACTCAGCAAAGATTGTTGTTGTTCCGGCTTTAATTTCTGGATATTCGGCAGCATTGCCACAACGGAGCGAATAGCAAAAGGATATGACGTCGTGTTACTAGATAGTCGAAGGAAAACATTTCGCCCTCTGCTGGAGAAAAGCGGCAACTTTTTTCCCCACCCGGCTTAAACAGACTAAAATGAAGCATTTAAATTTGGGGGGAAAAAAAAAAAGATTTTTGAACAAAAAAATCGATTTAAAAATCGTAAAACAAAAAAATCGCGATACTTATGTGAATCGATTTTTTCTCCCACCCCTACTAACCAGTGACCTAAGGCAACGACTGCATGTCTCTGGTACTAGGTCTCTTCAAAGGATCCCTGGGTACCGCTGGGATGACTGTGTCAAACAAGCGGTTACTTAGGAAGACTAAGACGAGGAGCATCACTTGCATTGTGAGGGAGCAACAACTTCGACATTTTGGCCATGTGGCGCGTCTCTGTGTGCATGATCATGCACATAAGTGCGTGAGTGTTGAGGACCCCAGTGGCTGGAGAAGGCCAAGGGGATGCCCACACTTCACAAGGCTGTGGCAGACAGGTGGTTATCCTGGGTGGTTGCCATCTATGATCCAAGGGGGTTCCGTGGTGTCGTGGATGCGGCCAAGCGCAGTACCAATGCATGCTTCTAGACTTGACTCTAGTGTGCTGAACACATACAGTCAGGTCCATAAGTATTTGGACAGTGATTTTTGCAATTTTCCCTCTGTACACCACCACAATGGAACAATCAAGATGTGCTTGTAGTTTTGACTTTCATCAAGAGGTTTAACAAAAATATCACATTAACCATTTTGGAATTACAGGCAATTGTATACAGTCCCCCCGTTTTCAGAGGCCATACGTAATTGGACAAACTAAATGTAAATACTATTGTTAATACAAATCACTTTTATAACCTTTTTTATTTTATTTTTTTATAAATAGTGGCAAATCAGGGGATGAATACCTGAACACTTCCCAGTCATTGACAGTGTATTAGACTTCATTTGCATGAATCATTTGGAAACACAAATAGTATGGTACTGCATACTAAATCTGTCAGAGTAGGTAGTTCTCAAAAACTGACAATGCAAGAAGGATATTACTGAGGAGAGCCACCAAAACACCAATAACAATGCTAAAGGAGTTATAGGCTTCTGTGGCTGTGACTGGAGAAATTATATATAGTGCAACTTTTATCTGTTGCATCGCTTGTCACAGCTTCATGGTGGCATGAAACAAAGATTTTCATACAAGAAAACAGAGCAAATTTAAGCTTGAGGGTTCCATGTGCCTTCAGTCAAACCGCAGCTGAAATTTCACATCCTCTTTTGAAGAAAATACTTCTCCATACCACTCCACCTTGAAGCTGTATAACTGATGATGCAACATACAAAAGTTGCACTGTTTACAGTTTCCCCAACCAAAGAAGCCTACAACTCCTTCAGAGGTGTCTGGGTGTCTTCCCTCACTCATCTTCCTTCTTTCATGGTCGCTCAGTTTTTGAGAACTGCCTCCTCCAGACAGATTTACCTTAGAGTACCATACTGTTTGTATTTCTTAATGACTGATGCAAATGAAGCTCAAGACATATTGTGTGACTTGGAGATGTTCATGAACTCATCTCTTGATTGTCTAATGAAAACTGGTTGTAAAAGTGAGGATTCGTATTAAACATAATACTTATTTAGTTTGTCCAATTACTTATGGCCTCTGAAAATGGAGGGACAATGTATAAAAATGCCATCATTCCCAACTGGTAAATGCAATGTTTTTGTTAAACCCTTTGAATTAAAGCTGAAAGTCTACAGTACAAGCACATCTTGATAGTTTCATTTCAACTCCACTGTGTTGGTGTACAGAGGGAAAAATTACAGAAATTGTCACTGTCCAAATACTTATGAACCAGACTGTATGTGTGCACAATCATAAGCCTATGTTGTTGTGACTTATCTATCCAAGAGTGCTGAGAGAGAATTAAGATCTTGTTGTTAACATGACAGAACTAGATGCGTAAATCTTACACTTACATACACACATACGACCAGTAGATGTCAGCAGTCTCTAAGTAGCTGTTAAATGAAGCTTCAACTCATGAAGCTTTTGGTGAAGCAATTGGCTTGGAGTCAAGGCTTTGACACTTTCTTTTCTAAAGTGAGGCCACAGTTTTGACCATTTACCACGGTCCATCTCACAGTGTTACGGCGTTAGCACGCATGCTAGCTCATATAGAAACAGACATGCTGCCCAACACAGGCGCGGCCTTGTCCAATCGTGAGGCATCTATAATAGAACATGATGCAGCAAGGATGTCTGTCTGTATTATTTCTCAGCCGCCGCTGGGTGGATTTCCATGAAACTTTCCAAACATAATCGGGACCTGTGCAGATGTCATTTCTTCGAGAGAAAAAAAATTGACCTCTCAAGAGAGACCTCTCTGTGGGGGAGTTCACCTCTCTTTTGGGGCAGGTGCTGCGCCTCCAGCACTTTCCTTTCAATCCACTCTGGAGAGCGTCTGCTCCACTGTGCTATATGCTATCATGGATGCACATATATTTGAATATTATGTTACTGTAAAAGTGGAAAATTCTGCAGAAGAAACGCTGCTTCATAAGTAACATAGTGTACCAGGAGGTGCTGACAAGATAATTGTGATAATACATTTACTCTGAATACCCAATGACATATAGTCACTGACCACAATATTCCACCTATAGGTAGGCATAGGCTAAGAATAAATTGGAAATTTTTGGGTAAATGGTTCCTAAAAATTCAAGGGTACATGAGTTTGGTCTCTGGCAGTATCATTTGCAGGATAATCCTCATCACTTTAATCTTTCTCAACTATAAACACCACTCATACATGGTACATACTCACAAATGTTATCTCAGCCTGCGAGTTGTTCGTACAAAACAAACAAAAAAGTCCAAAGGCTTCAGTTCATACCGTTTTAGCCAGGCTGCAGGCCTTGTCCGGGTTATTGAGGATTTCATAGTAGAACACTGAAAAGTTGAGTGCCAGGCCAAGCCTGATAGGGTGCGTTGGCTGCATCTCATCCTTGCTAATCGTAAAAGCACTGTCATAGGCGTCCTGGGAATTCTCCACTTTACCTGTAGCAATAGAAAGGTGAATGGCACATGCGTATATATACAGCTCACACAGGTCAAATGTTTTCAGGTGAACAGTGTTTGTGCTTACTCTTCTTTGAATCCTCACTCGCAACCTCAGAAAGGTATCTATAATAATCGCCCTTCATTTTCAGATAGAACACCTTGCTTTCAGGAGATGTTGCATTGGCAATGAGAAACTTATCCAGAAGGTTCTGAAAATAATACAGCAAATCAGTTCATTGTGAAACAGAACAAACTCTTAAGACCATTGTCTGCACAGCCGTATGATGTAGGCGTGTTTGCAATCGCCACAAAAGACTAAAATACTTACCAACACATCTTGACATATTTCCTGGAGCTCAGCTTCAACCTTCTCTCGGTATTCACGTGCCATCTGCTGTTTTTTGTCATTGCCTTCAGTCTTCTGCTCAATGCTGGAGATGACACGCCAGGATGAACGGCGAGCTCCTACCACGTTCTTGTAGGCAACAGACAGAAGGTTGCGCTCCTCATTAGAAAGCTCTTCACCGTGCTCCGTCACCAACTTCATGGCTGCAGCCATGTCATCATAGCGCTCGGCCTGCTCAGCAAGCTTAGCCTTCTGTACCAGATCGTGCTTAGCCATTTTCTAGACTAAGAAAAAGAACAGATACGGTTAGGAACAGGGTGACTTTAAAACATATTCCAGCAAAACTGCTAATTATCTGGTGCAAAATAGAATATGTAATTTAATCCCGGCATCCCATTTTCCATTACGTCAACATCAAATGCACTTAAAGATGGCAGCAAAGAAATGCCTATGAATATCATGGAGATATATTCTGGAAGACACATTATGTAATCCAGAAAAAGAACCATTTTTATAAATGTATATGTCATCAGATTACATTTTTTTTAATGCAACTATAATGGAAAAGTTACATTTTTTATGATAATTGGGCAATCCATTAGTCCACGAGCATGATAAGAAACAACTATGGGCAATTTTATAACTTTAGCCAGCTGGCAGAGGTAATGTTATCATCCCATTTGTGTAACTACATATGTAATAACTCAAAGTACAGGATGGATTTCACCAAGTTTTTGTGGAGAGAGTCCTTAGTAGATTAAATTTTAAGTAAAATCTGGATCCAATTTTCCCTGTTCTAGTAACAGCATAGGGATGTACAGCAAAAATTCAGAGAAGTGGTTGGGCGAGTTAGGCCATCACTTGTGTAAGCAATAACTTAATATTTGCCATCATCTTGTAACTCACCAAATTAAAAACGGCACATAATCAAAATGAAATGATTAGATGGTTAATTTTGATGCACCACATCAACCAAATTTTTAAAAAGCAACTTTATTTTACCTATATAGTATCACATTGACGTGCCTGCCACCTGCTGGTTGTGGCATCCTCCTACATGTGAGCCTGAGCTAATAAATTAAGATTGCAACCGTGGTGAGAAACATGAGGCCCACAACGTGGCCAAACATGGGACAAAAAAATAAACCAGAATGGGAACGTAAAACTAGAATTAAATAATCGATAGAACATGTGGGTGGGAATGGTTCCAAAACTTTTTGTAGGTACTGCAAATTAGTGATGGTACACTCAAAACATTGTACCACAATGTTTCGAAACCTTTGCAACAACTGTTTTTTTTAAAAATGAAAATTAAAAAAAAAAAAAAAAGGGACATCGTGTGCTGTGCCATCACCTGCTGAACATTTTATGAATGTGCATCCGTATCAAATTACGAATTTTATATTTAAAGGCTACAGTCAGTGCAGAATCTATACATGCACGAGCATGTATGTTGCTTGTTTTTTTATTTATGATTTCTTAGTATTTGAAGAACCATTTTTACAACATTACACACACATATATGGGCATATTTTCAGTTTTGGGGTCTGTTGAGAATTAACACTTTCCAGACACATATATTATCTATCAGTTTAGTTATGCAATCATTAGGGTAGTTTTATAGCGACTGATTCGCTGAAGCAGGAAGAGAAAGCGGAATAGGAATGTTCCAAATATTGACGAAGTTATGATTGTTTGAAGGTTCAAAATACACACTTTTCTGTGTCTCATTCATGAAAAAATTTAATGATTCAAAAGAATTTTTTCCCATGGTTTAATAAATCCATTCCGGTTTGATACATTTATTGTAAGAAAGCTATACAGAAAATACAGAGCAATTTTGCATCCCTGTGCAGATGGAAGACTATGAATTATTGGTTTTCGTGAAACATGCATTTGCCGTCACTGACGTCCTTCCACAACAACAATAAGAAGCACTGAATATTCATAATAAACTGCATATGTCCTTACATCTGAACATGTTTCAACATTGTTAACAAGAGTTGGTTAATTGATCATTACCACAAACATCCCAAAATAGCATGTAAATTGAGTGCCATCAGTTTGCGTCAAATTCATGGATTCTGGTAAATTTTGCAACAAAACAAAAAAAAAACTTGGAAGAGATGGCTCAAAACACAGATCATTTCTCTGCCCTGGTTGCCGATGGACATAAAGAAATAGAATCAATTCAATTTCTTTCATTTATTTCACAGATTTTTTTATGTCTATTTTGCAGCCAAATAAGTTTCATCACATTTGTAAAGTTGTTAGTTTAATTTTGTGAAATTGGTTCAAGGTCTTGCCTTGATTCTTTTTTCCCTGGAATACGTCTCCACATCCAATCTGAGGTGGTTTCATTTGATTAAAAAGAAACTTTTTTTTTTTTTTGACCCTGTGAGACAAAATGGACACCAAAACTGAAAATATGCCCATGTACTTATATATTTATAAATTATGTCCTCTCTGGGCACAGTTTGTTTGATTTTAGTCGTGTGGGCTTGAAAACCCAATAGAACATTTAATACGAACACTGTGAATTCAGCCCCTTTGCAAGTGGGTCAATCTCAACACACCACTTTAATATTAGCTGCTAGCTAATCATAACGTTCTCCAAACCTCTCCTCCATATGGTTCCTTGTTCTTAACCCAATTTTGTTTTAAAACGTCCGATCTCAATTCAGAATGGTAAACGGGCTTAATAGCACATTCAAAGCGTAAGTGTTCTTTACTGGCTTCATTTTTACACCGATGCTACGGACATTTGCTACGTTGGCCGAAAGCGCTCAGTTTTTAATGCCGTCCCCTATTCATAACGGCCAAGAGATAACATAATCCACTCAGAGATTTTAAAACAGTCCATCTGGTTTCTCGTCCGTACTAAGTGGTTTGATAAACGGCGTATAAACCGGTGTTCATCCGTTACGATCGCGGTAATAGCTAGCTTGCTTCTGACGCCTTAGCCCTGCTAGCTAGGCCAGCGAACACCAACTGACTTTCATTTGGAAACTGGCGTTCTAAATACGGCGTTTACCCTTTTTCCCCCCTAAGCGACGGAAAACACGAACCATGCGATGGAATGTTTTTTTCTTCTACAATTCATTCATTTAAGCAGCTGGAACACGGCCCGCCCAGCACGACGAGCCCGTCGGAACAAAGTGTCATGGAATCCGAGCAAAATGCTAACGGATAACGGTGCGGCTCGCAGGCCACACCCCACTCGGCTGCAAATACAAATATCACAAGAGCAAAGATAAAGCACTCACAGTATTTGCAGATTTTAATCCTGCGTTTTCTCTGCCTGTATGTGTGCGTGTGTTTGTGTCTCTGGACGTCGCAGCCTCCGTCTCCTTCGGTGTACCGTTCGGACTCCTGCGCTCCTTCCTTCCGTCGCTCACACTTCTATTTCCTCTCTTCCCACCGACACATCTGCCTTACGTAATGCAAGCGCGGCCCGTGCACGAACGCAAATCGAACACACAAATGTTTCAAATGTACACGCTCAGCGGGAACGTTTAGGGGACTTTTTTTTCTTAATCGATCGCATTCCTCGGGCAACAGTTTGGATTCAAAGTTCAGGCTGTTTTTGTGATAAAGGTGCTGATGAGGGAGCGTGGACACTGCAGTCCAATAAGATCGGCTCCTCGTGTTTGTTATTCTGACACATTCGTTGCCTGTTGTGTCACGATGTTTGCTTTTCCCTGGGGTCTCAAATTTACCTTGGGAGTGGAGGTTCCGCTGTCCACTAGATGTCACTGTAACGGCTAGCAACACTGATCTGATCTGAATGAACTGGCAACAACTGGACAGCAAAAATGTAGATGAGTGGGTGAGTGAGTTAGTCGATCCTAGCCAGCTTTTTTGTAGGCAATAACTCAAAAACTATAAATGTGATCAGCTTGTAACTCAACCCATTAAAAGAACATATAATGAGGACAAACTCTGTTGTATCTGGTGAACTCTGATGCACCAGACTGATCGAAAGAGCAAGTACTACAGTGGATAACCATAACAATTGTGCATTTTATGATACGAGCATGAGATTTCTACCACAGTTAGTACATACCATAAAGTGTATTTTCAGACGTGCAGGCAAGTTGAATTTGACCTTTAAGGACCATGAGAGGTCAATGAAGGATTACACAGGGGCCAAAATTTTAAAATCCTTCAATCATATTGAAATGTATATTATTTGCCTGATCATAAAGATTCTAGAAAGGTATAGTTTGGACTATCTATGACTGAGTGTTATGGAGTTATGGGGTAAAAACAGCAAAAATGGTGACAAAGGTCAATTTCAGTTTGTACAGGGGTCAAAAATAAAAGCTGCTCCAATTTTCGTCAAAAGTGATGTAAATTACTGGTTGAGTGAATATGGTTTTAAAAAGGAATAGTTTGCACCATCTGTTATGCTTAGTAATCACGTTACAGGGTAACATATGCCATAGTATCCAGTGGACATTGACCTTGTTTGACCTTTACTTTGGAGACCAAGCATTAGCTTTTAGCTAATTATTAGCTCAACCAATAATTTGCATCACTTTTTACCAAAATTGGAGCAACTTAAATTTTTGACCCCTGTACAAACTGAAATTGACCTTTGTCACCATTTTTGCTGTTTTTTAACCCATAACTCAATATTTAGTCATAGATAGTCCAAACGATACGTTTTAGAATCTTTATGATCATGCAAATAATATGGTATATGTTTCAATATGATTTTGACCCCTGTGTAATCGGTCATTGACTTCTCATGGTCCTCACGAGTCAAATCCAACGTGCCTCCACATCTGAAAATAAACCTTATGGCATGTACCAAATGTGGTAGGAATTTCATGGCTGTATCATAAAATGAAAGATTCCCCCAATATTTTGGACTTATCTTCTACATTAGATTCTGGTATTTCTTATAATGGGCTCATTTAGTGTTTCAACAGTGATTTACAGAAGCAATTTTTTTTTTTAATGTTTTGAGCATTTTGAGGCAGCAAATCACATTCTCAAGCAATTACCTTTTTTGTTTCAAGCATAAAGAATGTTCTCATGAACCATCTCTTTGATGCTTCACTAACTGATTTTCAGAAGCAATTATTTAATTTAGTGTTTCAAATATTTCAAAGCATTTAGTCATTTTCAGAAGCAATTTTTTTCCTTTTAGCGTTTCAAGCTGAGGATGGAGGGCGGCGTTATCATGCGTGCTGCTAAGGTGACTGAGCCACCATCACCAAAGAGTGTACACAAAATACACTGATGATGAGCCTTTGGAAAAGTAAACCAACACACCATCCCGGTGTGCTGCTACAATACATCGTTAACAGGCATGATTATATTTGGCAAAATTCACAATGATTTTCCTCTTGTTTTATATAGCCTTAACCCACACAGAGAGGCAGCGGTCAAACCTGTGATGTCATGCTACCTCTGCACACAGAAATATTTGCTGGTCGTCCAGGTGACGAGCGCCGTTTTCCAAATAAATACTTTCTAAAACATTAATAATGCACACTTACGTTTTTGACAAATCACTCGATATTTTTGCTACATTTAATTGTGTAAAGCACACCATGATGTCATTTGGCTTGATTTAAAGTTGAAAATCTACACTACCTGCACATCTTGTTTCATTTCATCTCCACATTACAAAAGGCATGTCACTGTGCAAATACTAATTGACCAGATTGTGTAATCTGAGTAATTAATAACTTTACAATACAAAAAAAAAAAAAAAACCCATCTGTTTCAGTGAGATGCAGGCGTGTTTACTCTGTATTTGCCCGATTGGCTGTTTTCTGTGAGATGTTCACTAAAATTTCAGCTGTCACATCACTACCAAGGGGGAAGCAGCATGTTTTAACAGATTTAGGTAAGAAAAAGTAAATACGATAACTTCCTTTATTCAATTTTATTCCCGTTAATAAAGAAGCAATTTAACTAGGAATCTCATCAGACAGATGGCGCTTTTGCCAGACTCCTCTATTGTGAGGACATCATCTTGTATGCCGACTACACTTCCACCAAATTTAATTCAGATCCAATTTCAACAAATTTAAAAGGGCACAGTGTAAAGGTCAGATACTTAATAATCTACCAGTGTTGTGCAATAACCAATCAGATATTTTCGATTGTGCAAAACGTGTAAATGTAAAGATGACCGATCGCAAGATCGCGAGGCTTCATCCAAAACTATCTGTACTCTTTAGCTGCTGCAAAATCCCACGCTGGAAACAGCTGACAGCACTGCCCCGGCGTCCAGAGTGTCTTCGTGTTGTGCACCGGCGTTTGAGCTCAGCTGTAAAACGCATGAAATGCTGAAAGAAAAATAAATCAGAGAAGCCCTGCAATTGACTTCACATCTACAACAGCAGTAGAAGATGCTTAACAGGAGAATTTTTTGTCTCCATGAATTGGTATCCTTCAAGAGATGAGACTTTCTATTAGAGGAAAGCTGGGTTTCCATTACAGAGTTGGGCAAAAGTAAAGCAATTTTTTTTTTTCTTCAGCATGTCGACAAGACGCTATAGCGAAATGACCGCGTTTCCGCTGTGTGATGGAATGCAACTGCTGGATTTTGTCCTCTCATGATAACCGTCATTGCAGCAAGGCGCTCGCGAGAACTGTAATTCCAATCGTCACGGCGACAGAAGGGTAAGCCCTACTAAATATTGCCATTTTGTTGTTTTTTTCAAATTCAATATTGCCATAATGTCATCTCTTATGAGGTTTAACGAGCTCTCCGTCTCTTCCTCTGTTCGCACGTACCGCCCCATGTATTTTAGTCTTTCTGTACGTCATGTGACCTGTAATAGCAGAAAGTTTTTCCCATTGCAGTTGTGCAAAATAGGGCTTTTTATAATCACCTGAAAAACGACCTCATGTGAGCATAAAGTTTTGAAAAAAAATTAGTTTTTTTTGAAATAAACACGTTTCCATTTTGCATTCCATTTATTAACCGCGCAGTGTGGAGGGTAATGGAAACCCGCCTAATATCTTTGTGAGAATAAATAGGAATCCGCTTAAATGGTCTGAACCGTGACAGGTTAATCCGTGTTATTTCTGTGACCATGGTGGAAGAACGTGAACGTTTTCAAATTCCCTCAACAGCAAAACAGATCAACACATGGAGCCCTATCTTGATGATCTGCAGTGCACGGTCTAAAGTGCAAGTGCATTTGGGGCATGCCCAGCTCCACTGTGCCGTTTCCACTGTGCTCAATCTGAGCACGAAGTAAGGCGCGGGGCGCAAAGGGATTGTATTTAGACTACAACGTCATCAGTCGTGGGTGTGTTTTGGGTGTAACGTGAATTACAAAAATGTGATTGTCATTGCCTTTAAGAGCTGTGTGCGCTCGAACCTGATGCGCTGCTATATAGATGGCGGAATCAGTAGGTGATGGAAGTGAGAGGTTTTCTGGTGAGGGAATGGATCACGCGCACACAGATCATTTACAGGAGCAGCACTCATCCTCCAAAGCTCTCCGAGGTGACGTAGTAGAGCGCCTCATTCCTCCAACACATCCTCCTCTGACCACCTAATCAACTCCATATCCCATCAGGTGCAGACAGACGCCCTGCTGCTCCTGAACCCTCCCGTGGCAAAAAAAAAAAAAAAGTCAGCAGGTCTACAAATATAAAGAATTTTTACTTCTTTTGCTACAGATTGACTGACACATAAATCATATTGTATCTTAGTAAGATGCAATGTTTTAAACATGAACATGTCATATTGTGATTGACATAAATTGGTGTGGTAAATATGAAGAAATGTCATAAAATTATGCCTCAATCTCATCCAAGTGGCATTATCAGAGCTCATTTAAAAAAAATAAAAAAAATAAATAAATAAAAAAAAAACTCTGCATTTTACAAATGAGTTCACTGATCTCCTGAACAGCATCCAAAAGTGTGATGTGGCTGTTTGCATCATATCATGCAGTTAAGTCTCGTCTAGCCTGCTGGATACAGGCGAGGAACCAAGAAAGCATCCAACGATGACAGACTGTGAAGCCAGCACTGAATCTGACCATCATTCACTTGGCTGCAGGCTGACTAAGATCAACCGAACCATCGATTAGCTTCTGCTGGTACTCCCGTTCCGATTTTTTTCTTCGATAGACGTCATCTAGCAAAAAAATAAAATAAAAATTTAAAAAAAGAGAGAGAGAGAGAGAAAGCCATTTTAATAGTTATAGTTGCAGTAGAGGTTAAATCACACAGCCCAACAGTTAAAACTATAAATGATGAAGAGCTCAGTTGTGTTTTATTAATGTACTGTATCTGCAAACCAGGGCAGCATTTTTAAGAGAGGAGATGTTTTCGTTTTCCACCTTCACAAAACAGCATATTTGAAATAACGTAAAAGGGGAAGAAGTGCTCTGTGTCTTGTCACCTTTTCAGTCAGTCATCATCATTGTGCAATATGTCGAAATATAATTTGAACACATGGCCATATCTAAATTACATTATGATCAATGAACAAACATAAAATGCTGATTTTTCACGATTGAGGCAAAGTCTTCAATTGTGTGTCTAAGTTTATGTAAAATTGTTATGTCAAAAATAAATAAGAATCGCCCCTTCAAATTATTCATAGTCTAAAAATGGTTTTCATCTACCTGTAATACTTAAATTTTTTTGGGGGGGTTGCAACTTTAATATCTACAATGTCCCAATAACCTGGCATGCACATAACTGGTGCTCAGGTGCCTGTGCATGCTAAAAATAAATGATACAATAATAAATGCAACTCGGGAGGAAAGCGATGACAACAGGTCGTAGGAAAAGCGCTTCCCTCTGTGTTTTCTGCTGCGCATCATTTAGTTTTGGCACGCACAAGCACCAGTTACATGCACGCCTGCTTATAACTGCATATAAAAATTCTCCTGCTGTATGCAGAATTTGAGCCTACAGAACATGTGGATGTATCATGGAGAGCACGGGGTTCAGATATGGGCTGTTTTAAGATCAGGGTACACAAATTGTCCCACTGTCCAATATGTTGTCCTCTCCGGAAATGTACATAAATAACATTTACAAGCCGTCATGTAAAATGTGTACATTATTTCACACAAAAACTGTATACTACAAACTTGGTCTATACATAATGAAGTAATATTTATGTTGTCTGACAGGCAAATTACCAAAATTTCATATCTAATGCTTTGACGAAAGTGAAATTTGCAATATTTTGATAAATTTTGAGGAACAATAATAAATTATTGACAATAAATTCTGCTGTTGGTTTCAAAGAAACACAGTCTGACAGAATCTAAACAATATCATGAAATTTGACCATTGTGTTATTTTAGCATGATATATG
>OMMV01207653.1:0-10266 GCA_900302635.1 Chatrabus melanurus | reverse complement strand
TGTCAGGCCTTGGGGAATTTGGTCTGTCTGTTTTTTCTAGTTTCAGGTCATTCAAGAGTTCTTGCAGGCAATCAGGACACCTGGGGCGGTGCACATCTGGCGCTCGTTTATGCTGCCTATTTAAGGAGGGGCAGCATCCCAGTTCAGCGCCAGACGATTATCCTTCACCCACTGTGGTAACCTCGGCCTCAAGTTTGCTCAAGCCACTTTGGCGTGTAGTTTGGATATCCTGATTTTTCCTCGTTCACTGTGGAGTCTGTCAGTCTGGTTTTGTTTTTGTTCCCACTGCAAGTAACTGGTTTTGTTTTTTCCCTTTTCTCTGCAGTCTGTAGCCGCCTCAAGGGATTCCTGGTTTGCCTGAGCCTGTCTCCAGTTGTCTTGTCGTCCCTCCTTGGTTACCCCTTAAACTGCCAGTTATTTCTGTTTGCACCTTTTTATAATAAATCTGTTCTACGTTAATACTGTTCAGTCTCAGAGCATTTGGGTTCTTTCTGGTTCCTGGTTGCCGACCACAACAAGGAGGCCTAAGTCTCACCTGGATCTCCTCCACCCAGACGTCGGAGAAAGAGTGGTCCGGTCGCAGGACAAGCAAAAGCTGAGGCGGGACCAGCATGCTAAAGAGAGACTCTTTCAGCCAGGTGATCATGTCTATGTTAAAAACTTTGCTACTGGTCCACCCTGGCTTCCAGGAGTTATTCAACACCGGTCTGGTCCAGTGTCTTTTCTTGTGGATTTGTTAGATGGCAGGCACCAGGATCAGAGTGTGTCAGAGTGTGGCACACAAGGACAGTGTGTTCAGCCCCGGAGACTCTGGTGAAGTGCCTCAAGCACCAGAGCAAGACCAGGTATCACCTGAAGAGCCATCAATACAGGGTGTTCTGCCTGCCTCCACGCCAAACCGCCTAGGGGCAGCACCTCCTGCCCCCGGTGATCAGGACATCACACCAGAACTGAGAAGATCAACATGGCAACATAGGCCTCCAGATAGACTGACCTGTTAAACCATTGTAAAATTAAAAAAAAGTTTCTGTTTGTTATTGTTGGCAATGGTGTTAAGTAACAGCATATATGTGTGCTTTAAGTTCTAACCGGGGTTGGCTAGATGTATTCGACTGTTTTCATTTTGTGCAATATTATGTTGACATTTAAAGGGGGAGGAGTGTTGCATAGTGAATAAGACTGGGCACTTTAATTAAGCTGTTTGCCCTAGGAACCTTTGAGGTGTATAATGTTTCCCCTGGGGTTTTTAAGTGTGCAACACCCCGGGCGCTCCATGTTCATGTGTGTATGTTATGCTGCCGCTCAGTGAACTTTAGTAAAGTGCCTAAACGGTTTCTCCTGTGTCGGTGTGAGTTCACTATAAGTTACACCACTTGGTTACTACAGAAAGGACTCATCCCACTCTGGAAAGAGTGGGATATTACACTGCTCTCTGTGCCGGGAAAGTTACTTGCAAGGGTTAACCAAAGAAGTCACCCATTGATCACATCCTAGTTTTACGAGTTCTCATCAAATGCCTGTGCGAATATCGCCAGTGCTTCTTCACAGCTTATGTTGATTTTTGCATGTTATGTTCATCTGTCATAGCCAGGTGAAACGTGGGTGTCATCTTGGCACTTTCCAAGGTGGAGTCCTTAACGCTGAGGTACCAGCATATGGATCATGCCCAGAGAAGCACACCACATGGCCAAAATATCATAGCTGATGCTATGTCACTTTGCAAGTGATACGCCTCACCTGACTCTCCCTAAGTAACAGTTCTTTGGAAACAAAGTCATTCTGGTGATACCCAGAGATTCTCCAAAGAGACCTACTACTGAAGACATCCAGGCATCACCTTAGGTCATTGGTTGTCATCAAAGTTTTCCAACCATACAGCAAGACAGGAAGCACCAGGACCCTAAAGATTTGGACCTTCCTTCTCCTGCATAGGTATCACCATTGCCAAACACTTCTCTCCAGGGACCTCACGACTCCATAAGCTCTTTCTGGTTTTCGCTCAACCTCAAAGACAGAGGAAGAGGACCCCAGAGACACAAACATCACTGCTGACATAAGTGAATGTCTCTACAAGTTCGACACTTTCACCACACACAGATACACCTCTGATGACATCCAGGAAGTCACTAAAAGTGTGCATTTTCAACTTGATCCATGACAATAGCAAACTCAGACACTCCATGTCCTCATTCAGCTTCTCAAGTGCTGCAATCAGGGCATCCGTTGATTTTGCAAAGGTCAGTAAACCTTTGTTCACTTACAAAATCACCTAAGCCGCTGTTCTCCACAACCCTACCCAATACAGAGTCCATGCAATCATTGAACAGTATATGAGCAGAGCGCATCCCTGATGAATGTGAGCATTTACTGGGAAGGAATCAGACTCTGCGCCCACTCTGCACACCATTCTGACAGTACTTGTATATAGGCCAGCTGTGATGCCCAGAAACTTGTTGAGGATCCTGTAAATTTTCAGGATATCCCAGAGAGCAGCCTTGTCAACAGAGTCAAACGCTTTGCAAAAAATCAACATAGGCTGCAATGAAGCAGTGCCAATATCCATGCTTGCATTCAGTGAGTGCTCGCAGAGTTGGAATGCGGTTGATAGTTGACATCTTGGGTGTGAAGCTAGACTGCTTAGGTCACAGAGTAATTGGGACTGAATCCTGTTCATAATATTAGTTTCAAACACCTGTCCCAGCACAGAGAGATGTGCAATACATCTGTAGTTGTTGCAATCCAGGTAATCACCCTTTCCTGTCCAGAGTGGGACAACAACTCCTTTCTTGGAGTCAGGGATTATACCAGTCTCCCAGATTGAAACAGAGATTGTTCACAAAGCCAGAAGAACAGCTTCTCCACCCACCTGGAGGTGTTCAGCTCCAATACCGCAGATTCCTGGGGCTTTTTCCATCATCATCATTTTTACTGCCTTTGCAATCTCACCAACATTTGGTGGTTCACACTTCACTGGAGGATCAGCCACCAGAACCATGACATTGGAGGTGTCCATCATCCTGACAGGTTGGTGAGCTATCTGATCACGGATTCTTCGAACAAATGCCTCCTTGTCTACTCTGAGGGCCATCACATCCTGCTTTCTCAGCACCTCATACAGCCTGGTATTTCTGTTAAACTGTGCACTGCGACTCTGGATGATATTCAGAGAATCCTCAGATATGAAACACCTCCTCATATGGACACTTTCAGGGCCTTGTTGCAGAAAAAAACTCCCACATTCCATTCAGATCACCAGTTGTGTCCATGTCTGCAAGTCTTCCAGCCAGATTGGATGCAAACTCATGCAAAACAGTCTGATCTTGATGTTTAACTGGATTTAATCTTGGACACTGAACAGATTCCACTCAGCAAGACATAACTCAATCCTCAATGAAACCACAATAAGTCTGTGGTCAGAATTCACAGACTGGGCATTTATATAGACTGTACAGTTCTGCAGAAGTCTCCAGCACTTTCCCACAAGAACATGATCAATCTGCTTTGCAACACCGCTGGTATAAGCACCTGTGACTTAAAATGGATTTATTCTGGCTAATTATTCTATAACCTGATTTAAAATGTTTTAAAGTGTTCTACAACATGCGCAGATTGCTTCAAAATGTTTTTGAAGTCCCCAAACACAATTTATACCAGATCAAACCAGTCAGTTTGTTTCTTTCTTGTTTTAAATAGGTCAACAGTAATAGTAAGATTTTGAATATTGATTGAAAATATTGAAATCTAAAAATCTTATTTTGACTATGGTCACAATGCAACTTCATGTTGAGCTATCAGGCTTCATGCCTAAGAAGTTACCAGTCGACTGCATGCTAGTTCTGAAAGTCCTTCCTTAAGGCAAGTATGACTATTGCCAGGGCTTCTTACAGCCCAGGTTGATTTTCATAGAGCGTTTGACTTGATTGATCATAAATGTTCTCAGTTGAGACATTATTGGCTCTTGGAGCTCGGCCTATGAGGACGCCTGGAAAGAGCTTTTGGAGTCATAAGGTCACTGAACAGAGTTATATGGTGATGTCGATGTCTTGGCAGGAGGAGAAATGTCCAAGTCTTTTAAGTCCTGATGCTTCCATTCTTACCATATGATTGTGAGATTTGGACTTTAACCAGTGACCTAAGACAACAAGTGGATGTTGTTGGTGCTCGGTCTCTCCGGAGAATCCTTGGGTACCACTGGAATGACTGTGTCAAATGAGTGGTGGATTAGGGAGACCCAGTTGAGATGTACTATTTGGATTGTGAGGGAACATCAGCTACAACACTATGGCCATATGACATTTTTTTCCTGACCATGATCCAGCATGCAGGTGCTTCAGTGCTGAGGACCCCCAAGAGAGTCTGGCTGCAGACATCATCTGGGAGTAAATCTCCCGTGTCAGGAAATCTCCTCTGAGGGTAAGGAAATCAATATGGCAAAACCGCTATACAAACTCCGAAGACGCTGATACGTAAAGTACGGTATGTAAAACAACATCACAAACTGTGATGAGTCCTTAGTCTAAGCAAAAACATCTATGTTAAAATAAAAATCACACATTTCCTTAAAGATGATGAAAATACAGAACCAATAATTCCATGTGTCAGATTGACGTCATTTCCTTACCCTCAGAGGAGATTTTTACTGATACAGGAGATACTCCCAGGTGAGGTCTGCAGCCAGATGCTTCTCAAGACCCCAGCAATTGGAGACACCCATATACTGTCTGGATGTAGCAGATAGATGCCTACTTTCGGGAGGTAGAGATAGACTGGTGGTCTATCTGGATGGTTGCCAATCAGGACCCAGGGCAGATCCGTAGGGTACTGGATGTGGCAATGCACAACATCAGGGCATGGTCCCACATCTGAACTGACCTTTGACCTATCAGACACACAACATGAGTTTCTTTTTAAAAATGTTCAGATTTATTAAATGATTAATTAATCCTAAAAATAATTAAATCAATAACAAAAGTATTAGTTGCAGCTTAGTGTCATCAGGTTGATTCAGAACACATTTGTCACTTGCCTTTTTCAGCATAAAAACGAATCTTTGTTAATCTGAATTTATGTGAAATAATTGGTTTTTTTTCAACTTACCAACATAAATGGAAAACTGATTTTTATTGCACAAAATACAAAAACTGCACAATAACAATAAAGCCTGAATACATGATGTTTGCTATAATGAATTATCCTAACAACAGCCAGATCAGCCATATGATTTCCATATTACACTAAATGAACCCAATGAAACTTCAGAAAAGGTTGTATGCTTTCTTACATGGTTTCGAGAAACGTACATGTGCCTGTTCTTTAAAGTGGGATGAAGCATGAACCTTGTGGTCTTTCAAAGCCATTGTATTATCTCTTGCACCTTTTTGTATTGTAGTGAAATGTCATTTGTATGTGTTTCACGTCATGAAGGTCAGAAATGCCAAAGTTTCAATAAGGATGGCACTTTAATGCACTCAGTGTGGTGCTTCATCTTCCATTAACTCTACCCTTCAACATTTCTTAACAAGTACCTCGTTGTTCATTAAATAATACTTGTATTTAATGGATACAAAAAAAGGACAAAAACTCAAAGTCTAACGCTGCAGTCACACTATGACATTACCCCAGCAGTTGGTGAATGCAGGGAAAGGAAGAGAAAAGTGGCCAAACATCATTTGTGTTTTTCTAAAAGTAAATATGTAATTAAATACCTGTGTGGAAATCCATTTTCTTAATTTTGTCTTGATTTTTTTTTCTATTGTGAACAGGTGTTCTTCAGAGTTTTTCCCTCTACAGGAATGCACAGAGCAGCAGACATTGGAATGATTTTAGGACAAAATGGAGCTTTAAAATGATATAATCAAATTATCAATGATATTATTGTATTATATTATATTAAATGATCCAACCTTTTGTTTATGAACATTCAGTCGCTAGATTGAGAATTCGTTACATTCTCCATTTGAATCTAAAGATGACAGACTTCTTGATCAGTGCGTTTTTAAATATTTCAAACAGTCGTTTTCCACAATTCTTCAGGAAAGTTTTCAAATGTAAACCCCTGAAAGGGTTTCAGATTCACTCAGTCAATACCAATGAAATAAAGTGAGCTGATGTTTTGATTCATCCCTTCCTCAGATTTATTTGATACTATCCATAACCACGGGAATAAATTTCTAGCCATGGCGCGTTTTTCATACTCATTTTATAGACTTCTTCCACCTCTGAAAGGTAAAATACCTGAGTATCTCCTTGAATTAATAATAATTTAAGTGCAGATTCCACAGATGTGTGGACAAATTGCCAGAGGTGGGAAATTTGAAAACTGTGTGAGCTTTGACAGTCACAAAAGCATGCTGTGTACATTGCAGTGTGCTGAATACTCGAGCTAAAGTGTAGCTCTGTGCCAGGAGGCTGTCTCAGTGTGTTTCACTTAGAAGTGTGCGCTCAATGCAGAGCTTTGGTGGCACGGAGGGGGATGATTGCATCATGATGGTCTTGAGATGCACAATGTATGACGGGAAAAGAACAATGGAGGAGAAGCAAATTTGAAATCGAAGTGAGTAAGAAAGTTGCATAAAACAATGGGTTAGCACGAGAAATGAAGTGAGATATTGTTTTACCCTAATGACGGGCCAACAGTAAAACATTTGGTAGTCAGTGGAGGCCGCATATAGTAGTGGATGGCTCGGAAAGTCTTGATGAAGTGGGTATTATAATATAGCTGTCCATTCTGAGTGGATTAAAGCTGTTATTGCACCTCATAGGTTTCAGGTTAGGACTTCATCATTATACTCATGTCCATGATATTCCTGCCGGCCTGGTAGTCATAGTACTAACGTTAGTGTACATGGTGCTACTTTTTGTCATATTTGCATTTTCACACCTGCTAGCTTTGGGCACCAGCTCAGCTGCAACATCCTTGGAACTTGATAAATTTTTCCATCAATCCTCACAGTGACTTATGAAATTCTTCTTTTTAATTTTATTCCTCTTTTTAGCACCTGACAAGTGCTTTCGTAACAGAAACCATCATCTCCCCTTCTCATTCCTTGCAGTGAGCAGTGAGATGGAACAATTTTTTTTGTATTTTTTTAGTTTTGCTTTTTTCATGTGACCTTCACTATGGATTTCATTTTAATAGCATGCTGAGTGAAGACCGGTCATTAAAAATGATAAATATGTATTAGTGCTGTCAGGAGATTTAAAAAATCTAATTAATTACAAGCTTGGCTGCACGGTGGCTTAGTGGTTAGCACTGTTGGCTCACAGCAACAAGGTCCCAGGTTTGATTGAAGTTACCACGATAAGCACAAATCCTGCTTCCTAGTACAGGCCTCTGGTCCTTTCTGTGTGGAGTTTGCATGTTTTCCCCGTGTTTGTGTGGGTTTCCTCCAGGTGCTTCGATTTCCTCTCACTTCCAAAGACATGCAGGTTAGGTGAATTGGTGACTCTAAATTGAACGTAGGTGTGAGTGAGAGTGTGACTGTGTTTGTCTGTCTATATGTGGCCCTGCGATGGACTGGCGGCCTGTCCAGGGTGTACCCCGCCTCTCGCCCAATGACTGCTGGGATAGGCTCATATATAAATTTCATTTATATTATAGATTGTTAAATCTGAATTTTGATTACCGTGTTTATTTATTGTTATTATTGTTATATTATTTTGTTATTATTATTATTTTGTGTATGTATGTGTGTGTGTGTTTACGTGTTAAGGTAATTGTGGCAGACACGGATCTTCTCTTATGGATTTTTGAGAAACAGCTAAAGAAAAGTGGAATTCAGCACCCAATTTAAGACAACTCTGTTACAATGTAATAAGGCATGTGCATACGTGTGTGCGCATTACATGAAACTGAACCTCCTGAGTTAACAATATTCACAGTCCAGCCCGATAGGGGGCGGTAATACAACAGCAAGCTGGATGTTAGCCACCTGTAAACCAATGGGGAAAAAAAGCCAGTCTCACTAAACCGGAACTATGATTATGACTTGATTATCAACTTTACGATTACTTTACTTAGGGTGTAAGAATCTTTTCGGGAAAACCCACCAGGAAAATCCATTGCACCACAAGCTGCTCTCTGCACACTACAGCAGATCATTCCTGTGCACATGGTATAAGGACACGTTTGGTAAGTCTTCATTCCCAAAATTCGTGGATTCCTCAATACATATCTTCTGTCATTCAAATCTTTTGTGTAAACCCTTTTTCTATTTGCCTCCAACAATGACGGGATGATTCACTCAGACATTGGTAACACCAAATTTAGCAGTCTCTGACACTGTCTGTCAATTTTGCTCTCAACAAGTTCATAATAGTAACATGCTGCACAGTGTAGGATGACCAACAGAGGTTAACCATGTTGCTAACATATGATGCTATGTTGCTCCACCTAACGCTGCAAGGCTCAATGTAGCCTACAGTTGCATATAAACTGCCTGTGCAGGTGAAACTGAAACTCTGTTTTTCTTTTCACAGACAAAAATGCTTCACAAAAGTAGGATAAGAAGTCTGTCAACAGACAACACAAAATGTAAGACAATGCAAGAAGAAAGACGATCAGAAACACCACATCGGACATCAGAGTGGTTCGTAGATCACCGAACCATTTTCAAACTAACATTAACCAATTCATTTGGCATGATGTTGCGCCAGATGTTCTACAAAGCATACAGAGGCAGCACTTCCATAATTAAATGCCCTCACTCTTCCCCTTCCAGGTTACAAGACCAAAAGATCTGCCAAACTAAACATCACAAAAATGAAACTCCAAGCCAGGTAAATATTTTGAAACATATCACTTTGCCATGATTTACTTCAAAAATTATCCAACTTCTCCTAATACGATACAACAACCTAAACCCCTAAGTTTCAATGTTGCCTCTACTTTCCTTTGAGGTTCTAAGACCAAAACATCCGCCAAGCTAAAAGTCTCAAAAATGAAACCATAATGTCCACCACAAATTCCCTGACTTCTCCCAAACATGAACCAACCAACACTACACCCAAGTTTGACATTCTCTGTCTTCTCCAAATATGAGGCAAATATGATCCTAAAAGCCTAAGTCTGATTTTCAGCTGACAACAAAGGAAACACCAGGCTGAAATGTCACAATAATGAAACGCCGGCAGAAACCTATCGAAAGTAAATCATATAACGTATCACTTATATACAACTAAATAGCCTGATATCCTGTAACATCAGCATCCATGATGGCTATGCTATTGCCAACTTCATCCTTATGCGACGTCTCATTACCAGTAGTTAGGCGACAATGGTGACTGATTATGTAACAATGTAAACGGTTCCTTCCACACATACACATACACTATAACATCATAACTAAACTACGTTTCATATCTTTCAGACTGACTTCACAGAAACGACACCAAGCTGAACGACGACAACTCCAAACGGAACAGGCAATAAGGGACAAAGCAAAACTTGGAATGATAAAAGATGTTGACTATTTCAATGAAAACAAATTTCCAATAGAACTGTCACAGAACAGATTGCCTTCTCTGTATGATGCAGATAACATTTGCCAATACTGTCAGGCAAGAACATGGAACCAGGAACGTCCAGGTTTCTGTTGCGAAAATGGAAAAGTTGTACTTCCAACGCCAAACAGTCTACCACCAAAAATGATGAAGCTGTATGGAGAAAAGGACTTTCTGCAAAACATTCACTCCTACAACAATGCATGAGCCCTTGCATCAATTGGTTGTCATTAACATTTACTGCCAAACTGTAATCCCACATTCAAAATTCAAGGAAAGGTCTTCCACAGAATTGGCTCTCTGACACCTACTGATGGGGAACATCCCAAATTCGCTCAAATCTATTTTTGCGACACAGAACATGAACTTCGAAACCGCCTAAGGTACAATTAATGTCGTAGCAGATTCCTCATTCGAGCTGAGAATTCCGCCAACTAACCAGTCCACTTAAGTCATTGACCACACATGCCCTCCTGATGGTGTAAGCCAGAGTGTCCCCCATATACACCACCAGGCTGAATGTGTAAAACAACACTTGTACAGAAAAAAACAGAAGCAGCTTACATCGATAATTGACGGCTCTATATATATATATATATATATATATATAGAGCCGTCAATTATCGATGTAAGCTGCTATATATATATATTAGAGCTGGGCAATGATTAAAAGTTTTAATCGCGATTAATCGCATGAGTTCTCTGTGATTAATCGCAATGCTATACGCAATATCAAATAATGAATTCAAAAGTAGTGTATAGCAC